>JAUZNJ010034821.1:0-12531 GCA_034780135.1 Jordanella pulchra | reverse complement strand
ATATATATGGGGGAGCAGGTGAAACGGCTTTCATAAAAAATTGTTTCTGTTTCTGGTTAAATGTTAATCTTGTTAAATTTACAATGAACGTTATTCAATAAAAAACGAATTAAACATACTTAATGACCCCAAATGGAAACAAAATCGTTTATCTAAATGTTGCTAGTTCTCTGGAAAGTTTCCATTCTCCATTTGTTGTCCACCCAGAGGTATGTTTTTCCTTCAGTCTAGACAACGAAGTAAGTTAAGATGAATATCACCCAAGCAGAGGAAATTGAGCTGATATGTCTGCTGAAAGACGAATAGTGAGATAATGTGAGCTTAGACAGTTACAGTACAGTTAAAAGAAAGTGCATTCCTACAAACTTTCTCTGTTTCAGATCTTGAAACAAATTTTAACATTACACAACCAAAAATTTGAGTAAAATGAAACTGCAGTTCTTTATTCAGAGAAAAAGGGTGTTCTAAACCAACCTGGCCCTTTGGGGAAAAAAGCCAATTGCCCTCCTGATAATATCATTATAAATCTCCTTATATGAGATTTACCCCATTTTTTGCCAGTTTGGTCGAATTTTATCAAACCTGGTCCTTGCCCGACCTACAGAATAAAGAAATAACATAGAAATTGTATGACATCATAAAGTTTATTTTTCAGTTCAATTTCACACCAGAAACATTTAAGCCTTTTGGGAGTGAAGCCAACCATAATGAGAAAGACTGTCTATGGTCCAAAATTACTCTCCTGGGAGGTCATGTAAGATCGCAAAACCCCATCTGAAAGCTGCAGGACTGGATTTCAAAATCTGAAGTCAGTGTTCATTTTTTTAACAATATAAAAGATGTTTGGAGAAAATGAGCTCTAAGGAAGAGTTCCAGGCCTAAAACCAACAAAACCCATAAAGGTTGGTCTTAAATTTGCCACACACCTGTCAGAGGTTGTGTGTCTGTAAAACTGACATCAACAGCAAAACAAATAAATAAATAAAAAGGGAGGGTATAATATATTCAGTCAAATATTTTGGTGGTAGGGCCATGGTCCATGGTAAGTGATTGTCCATTGAGACACATCCTGCCCTCTACTAGACAACCCTAAAGAAGAATGTCTGACCTTTACTAGATGACCATGAGCTCAAATAAAATTGTGCCATACAGTCCACTAACTTTGATTTGTTTTGTTTTTGTTTGTTTGTTTGAGCTAAAATCTGATCGAGATGCTGCCACATTATCTTAAACAGGTATGCATGCTTTAAAAAGAGAATAAGTAAAAAAAAAAATGAATTAAAATGTACGAAGAACAACTACCTAAATCCCTCCTCTGTGATGAAGAACTGAACATTATTCTTAACATTTGATGGAACAAGAAGTCATTTGGTTGAAGGCAATTCTTTTTTTTTTTAGGAAAAGTGATCATTTGAAAACCTCTTCAAATATAAGCAGAATATTTGTCTGGTATTAAAATCTCCCTTGATGATTTGAAATGTTTATCAAACAAAGCAAAAAAAAAGATATATGCAGGGCAACAAACCCTTTTTTTACAGTACTTTGCATTAAAATCAATTTAATGGAAAGATTACACAAAAAATCAATGCTATATTTCTGTTCTTTTTGAAGGGCAGTCTCTTACCTGCTGTTTAACAGCCTCTGTTGAGCTCTGTAAAGAAAACCATCAATCTAAGGAGTAAATCATCCTTAAATACTCTCTCAGACCTAAAAGTGTTGAGAGGAGCATTTATTCCTTTAGGGATTAACTCGAGACAACTCTGTTAATCAATACCAAACAGATAAATTAATGATGCATTAGTTAAAAAGGCATGTAATGATTGAAGGTCTCAGAAGGTCCCTTTTTCACTTGATTAGTTGCCAGATAGGGGATCTAAGGATGAAGCTGCCTTTTTGATCTGATCCAACACTAGAACTCTGAGAGAAATCTGACACCTAGTGGTGAATATGGAGGAGTCTTGCAGTCTCTTTTGACTGTCATATTCTCACACAGACGTTTTCAGCGTGCCGTGGAACAGAGATTGGAGACGGGGTGTTTTAGATAAGCCAGTGAAAGTAATTCAAACATCTGGAGAGTAATCTACCCTCGGCTGTTGCAGAGCAGATAGGTGCTATTTTTGCGCAGTGCTTAAGTTCAAGTATGTTTTGACTGGAGAAGAGCTATCAAAGAGATTTCTTGAGAGGCTCACAAACAGAGCTGCACATACACTCGTGGTTTTCCCTTCATGAGTAGTGTTGGGCTGTATAACAGAGTGAGATAATTATTAATAATTAGTTCAGCTTCAGTTTTGATCTATCAGCAGTTTTCTCAACCATATCTGGCAAACCTGCTGACCTCAGGTCTAGATCCAAAAAAATCAGTAGAGCTGAACTCAACAACACCTTCTGCCATGTTTTCATGCTTCTAACACCGCCGAGGAGAAAAGTGAAGAAACACCAGCTAACCCCTAACTTGATTTTGTTGTTGTTCAGTCATTTGATGAGGATTGAGGTGAAAGGTGAAATCCCATCAGATTTAATAGGACTGCAGGGAAAGAAAGAATGAAACACATTTCTCACATGCAGTCACTCATAAACCTAGTGTCACACACGGCTAAATCTGTGACACGCCTCTGGTGCACTTTGATTAGAAAGCCCTCCATTTTACAATTAATCCCCCTCTCTAAAAGCAAAAGTCTTGAAGAGCATGCTGCCTCCTGTCAGCCTGGGGAAAACCAAACTGAAGTGACAACGCATCATTCTGCCTCTTCACACACCCATCAGTTGGTGCTCTGCAGCCATAGCATCAGTCCAGCTGCTCTTCAGCTGTGGATAAACTTCAGTCTAGAAAAGCCAGATGATGCTTTACCTGCATACATCCATTTTAATCTGCAGGGAGTGATGCGTTTTAATACCTGTAATGATATGTGGCTTTGGAATACATTGTTTGGAGCACATTAAGACTCGAATTGCTTTGAGTTATAGCTGAAGATTGCTTTAACAACACTATTTGAGGTCTTTCATTTTAGAAAAAAAGGAGGAAATTAGAATCATTGGTGCAAATCTAGTACTGTTTAAAAATTAGACTAAACCAAGGGCTTCAAACCAGGCCCCCCAGGATCCACTGTCATGCATGTTTAAGATGATTTGCATCTCCCACACACCTGGCAAATGAATAGGTGGTTAACAGGCCCCTGAGGAGGAAGTGCAATCATTTTCAGGTGTGCAGAGGCATTAACACACATATAGTGATACGTGCAACACAGCAGGTCCTGAGGATTATGATTAAAGAGCCCAGCTATTAAAAAAAAGTGTACATTGCAAATTATATATCTATATGTCTGTGTGATACCCTCATATGTAAAATCTCATCATGATTTTTGAAGGCTTCTGACCTCCATGCAGAAAAAACTATTCAGTGGGGATCTGGGTCCAGCCTAGAACGGCGAAGTGGGAAACCTGGAGCTCTGAGATAAACACAGTGGGGAGTGGATTTCTTTAGGAAGAATAAAACAGAATATTCCTGCTGCAGGGAATGAACACACGGGGAGAAGTGAGGGGATTCCAGGGTCATGGTGTAGAAGTTGACTGGTGCAAAGGAGCAGATTAAATGGTCTTCCATTGAGGGCTGAGGATCCTGATGTTATTTTTCCTGAACAGCTAGGGGGGAGGTTATATGGAGGATGAAGTAGCTGGAAGACAGGCAGAAAAAAAAGCAGTTACCAGCTGTTACAGTTTAAGCCAGAGAGTCATGGAGACGCTCAGAGGTTCTCACTGAATTTAGAGAAAGACTTTAATGCAGTGAGGATAGTCTGACACTGAAGGTTTAATACATGCTTCAATCCCATTGCACAGAACCACTGTTTAAACGCAGAACAGCAAAAATCACAAGACCAATAATGTCCAAAGCATTAACCAATTTGCTTCCTGAAAGAAACACCTGACTGGTTCAGGTGATTATCCCTCACCCCATTTTAACCCTCTGCCATTGTTACACAAGCACACCCAATATTTTCCCAAAACTCTCCTCAATGACAAAAAAAAACAATTCATCAACCCTTAATAGCAAGTACAACATGATATAATGCATGTGTCTGTCAGCATATTTTCAAAACAAACTTGATATTAAAAAAGGCAAAAAGGCTAAACGGATTTTGCAGCAAGAGGGATTTCAACCTTGGTAATCTACACAGAAGAAAGATATGGATGAATAGGTGTACCCCATCCCTTTGTGCAATCCTTCTGTCCTGAACAAGACTGCGGCTTCAAACATCTCCAGGAGAGGTCTCCTTAAATTAAGCTTCAAGAAAGGAATCTATTTCTCAAGTGGTTCAATGCTTAACAAAAGAGGCTTCAAATGTACATTACTCCCTTAAGCTTGAGACAGAGAGACAGAAGAAAACCTCATTGGTCAACACTCCAACTTGGAGTGACTGCAGAACAGCTGCTCTTAAGGATGCAGTGAGGAGACTGATGATCTGCAGATGCGATGAATCACATCTGTTTGGAGTGAGTCCCAGCACAGTTCATTATCCCAGGATGCCCTCTGATCGAAAACCTGCGGAGATGGAAAAAACAGCAACCCAGCCAAAACCCCATTTCTTCCCAGTAAGTAGAAAGTTTGTTTGTTGAGTCCCCCCAGAATAGAACCCCATCAAAGTCAAACTTTTTTATCATTAATATCATTATTATTTGCTAAAATGCATCTGTGGAAAGAACCAGAAAGTGCTGAAGTGTTTCTTCACAGACTTGCACTCTCTTAACAAGCTAATCATTTAGCAAAACTTAAGGACTACCTGGCATCCTTCATCCAAAGATGCATTTTCATAGTTTTTAAATAGTTGCAAATTATTCCGTCCTGTGTAGAGTTTGAAAAAGAAAACTGATCCACAGGGGCCTAAAAATTTATCTGACAATAAGGAAAAATGTAGTACCCCTTAATTTTTACTCTGACACTCTCACACAGCCTGTACTTTGCAGAGCTATTTATTTAAATGGTGCTCCTCTATTCTGCTCTGTTACACCTTACACCACAGCTTTGCTCTTGTTACATTTTTCTTTCCCTTACTCTGCTTGGTTGACGAGTTGCTACATAAGTTGGAACCTGTACAATCTTAAAGAGCTCAAAGATGTTTTATTAAGGATTAAGATTAAACTGACTTTAATCTAGTTGATTTTTTTGTTGCCAAATATGCCAGATCAGATAAAAGTCAAATCAACTTCTGTCCATTATCTATGATAGTAAAGCAATGTAATTGCAGAGTGCGTTCTGTGGCCACTAGATGTCAGTATAATGTTATGGCATGATCCTTTATCTTCTTTCCTAATAACATGACATTTTGGCTTCTATTTTTGCGTGTGCATGTGTGTGGGTGTGTGTGTGTGTGTGTGTTCACTAATAAAACAGAAAACAATGCTAGACATAGAAGATGAGCCTTTGGTATTATTTTTACAGCTGTGCAAAGTCCTACGACGAAAACGTCTTAGGACTTTGTTCTGAATATTGAATCAAACATAATATTTTCAGTGCTATATTTTTTTATTTTTTAGGTTTAAAATGTAGCATAAATTCTTACAATTGGTTTAAGATTTGTTGATTATTTTATTGAGTGTCAAAGGCTGCTTTTGCTGTACAACTATAGTAGAGGGTTTTTTTTAGATTCATGATACATCTAGAATATTAGCAATTTATAAAGGTATATCCCTGTAAACTATTAAGGCTTTTAACTGTGGCTGTACCAAATATATATTTTTCTTCAATATATTACAATGCTTTTGCTTTGTACTTTTTTCATTTGAACAACATGATGCATTAATAAAAGAAACGCATGTAATAAGGTACAAGTTCTTAAAATGTTTCTAGGACAGGCTTAAAACTTATCTTTAATGCGTTCAAACATGATGCTTTCTAATATTTGATATTATTAATAATCTTGCTATTGAACTGCATGTGAAAAATCAAAAGCAAAAAACACAAAAATATCAGTTTCCCAGCCAACGGATTTCCAAACATTTAAAAACAGATAGAAAATTGCAGTTTTTTAATCTTCTGAGTATCATATGATTGTTGTTGTTCTCAGTCAAATATTCTCTAAGTTTTAACCTTTGGCTGTATCCCTGGCTGAAAACATGAGCTACATATAAAAAAACACTGAATAATCATCTGATTATGTTTAACATAAATGAACTGAAGGATTTTTTTTCTCCAGTAGCCACTTATTTTCTTGGCAGTTTAAGGAAAGGAGCTAATGTCAATCTTAAGCTCTCACAAGCCAAAGCTTAATTTCTTTACCATATAAAGTTGTACAGCATTGTAATTATAACATAATAATAATCATCTTCTTTGCCACATACACCTGGAACAATAAGCTGGAGGTAGACACTCTATGGAAGTAAAACTGTCTCATTGGAATCAGACCTTTTTTAGATAATGACTTTATGAAACTCAATGCAGTCTAACTGGTCATGCTTAAATACCGTAGGCAGGCCAACCTCTGCACACATATAAAATTTGCTATAAAAGTGCACCTAAACGTTCAGGTGCTTTTGTTTTTTTAAATGCATCAGACCTATAGACAGTAGAGAAGATCTTCTGATTAAAATGTTTTCTGCTTTCCAGCTCCAAGCATATTGTATAAATAAAAAGAGTAAGTCTGAAGATACCATCAACCTCACAAAACTCTAATTAACAAACTGACCAGTGGATATTTAATATGTTAAAACACAGATAATAACCAGTAAATGTTTTGGATAAATGTAAGCACTAGTAATCAAAAAGGTCAATTTGAACAAAACCATGATTGACTGAGCTTCAGAGTCAAACACTTGTTGCACTACTGCTTATCTGCATTACATTTTAACGGCTTCATAAAACAATGCTTCAGCATTGCCTTCTTATTTTGTGTGAATTACAGTAGTACTTCGTAAATGGGGGGGTCTCTGCATGGGCACTGAAACTATTACTAATTTTTTTTTTTATTCGAACATTTCTGGAAAAATGTAAATCAGCCGGATTCAATCAGTTCTTGATTCTTGTTGTACAGCCCTACCCTAAAATTAATGTTCCTTCCTATCCAAGAAAACAACATCTTCATCCCCGAGAGAGTGACTGCTGCCCTGCAGATGAGTCTAAACTGTTGAATCTTGGCCTAATGATGTTGTTCTTCTGTGCTGAACCGTCCTTTTGGTTAATGGCTGCTTTATTTCCTCTGTGTACAATGGACAAAATCTTTTTAGCATACACAATACTTTTCTGTGACTTTTCATGTTTAGACAATACTGTATCACTTTCTCTGAAACTGTAACATATGCAGTGACCACTGGTTTGGGTTTGGGTTCCTCCTTTTAGCCTGATGGCTGGCCGGAGTCCTGCTTTGAGCGATTTGTCCTGATGATTCCTAACTCGTGCTCCAGTGGGGATTGGAGTCACACTGCAAGAACTAGTCTTTGAGGATTGGTTTGAGGCAAACATCTGTTTCTAACTGCCCTCCATCTGAGACTCAGATGTTACAGTGCAGGAAAGTGAGCTTTCCATTTTTAACCATGCTCACATGTTAGCTTGATATATTTGTCTGCAGAGTTGATGTCATTAGTTTCTCTTTCCACCCTGCTATATACTCGTTATGCAAGATTGCTTCAAAGTCTAAGATGCAATGGAAAAGCAAATGCTGCAAGTCAGTGATTCGATGCAGTTTGTTGAGTTTCTTTAGATGAAAATATTGTAACCGTTTGCATAGTTAACTATACCTAGCTTCATTAAATGAAATCAAGAATCAAATTTATTATATATGTACTTGACTTGGAATCAGGAGGTACAATGCAACTGAAATGACTTTGTAAAGGGCCTTGAGATGATGTGTTTGGAATTGGTGCCATATAACATGTGAGTCTGTGCATACAGGTTGATGCGGAGTGTTGGTCTTCGGTAGCTGTGCTTACAAGCTGAATTCTTGTAATATTTGTGTAAAAGTCCATCTTGTTCCACTACAGCTTTATCTGTTTAGAAGCAACCCAGTACATGCCAAGCAACTGCAGCTGAACCAAACTAAATGTGGCAGCGATTCTGTGTAGAAAGGGCTTTCTGCCACTCTAGATTCAAAGATATTTGTACTTTTTTACCTATCAATTGGCTTGAACCAGACTTTGGTACTAGGTGTCACATCATCCAATCAGCTCAAAAGGTTTTGTTGAATCTCCCTCGTTTCCCTGAACAGATTGGATGGGAGCAGGCCCAGATGTGTACAACCAAAGTAAGAGTGCAACACATTAATAATCTGATTTGCCAGGTTAGGTTTACCGACAGACGTGTCCTTTAGCATTTAGTCCAAAATGTTCACTGCTTGTAACCTGATCCTGCTTTAAATTCCCCCTCAGATGCCTGACCTGTTTCATTCAATGTTCTCGAACAAAACTGGTCCTTTATAGAACAGCTACCTTTAAACTTGCTGACTTTGGATGAATTTTAGAGGCAGCTGTTTCCACTGGGTTTTAATCGGGTTTATTTGAGTTTAGGAGGATGAATACAAAATAGTTTCAAACTTCTAATACTTTAAGTTCTTTGGGAAAAAAAGTCTATTCTAGTGTTGTTGTTTTTTTACGTGAATCTACTACTTTGGTTGATCCACAAATATTTTATCCAATGAAGCTTCACACCTGTTAGCTTATGATGTTTAAAAGTTCAGTCAGGTAACACAAGATACTGTGTACAGTATTATAGATGTATAATGTGAACTCTATCAGCTTTTTTTTTTTTGAAAATGTGTTCCCTCTGTGTTTGATGTAGTACTTTAGGGCTTCCAAAATCTACAATAAAAGAATGAAATTACTTAAAGTTGTTTGTAGATGTTACTGTTTATCCAAAAGCACTTTTAGCTGAACACACAGTGTTAAAGGTTCCCTGGTCTATCTCAGACCCTCTATGAGCATTTTTTATGAAGTGTGGCAGAATAAATGTATAAAAAGCAGTTTTTCAGGGAAAAGGCTGGGTCCCTAAATCTTTATATTAAAATCTGTTTGCATCTTTCATCAATCTCTAATAGAAAAAAGATCAAAAAGAGAAAAAACATACAGTTATCCAACAATACTTTACTAGTACTACACAGTTTTACAAGTCACAGCACAATAACACAGCTTCATCAGATATAGACGTCTGTTTCTTGTTGGTTGTTTCTGTATTATAGCTCGAAAGGATCATGAAGATTCTGCTTCTTGTTTTCCTTTAACATATGTACATTTTCTATGAGTAATTTAGTGCCTTGAGGATGATTTTATTTGTCACTTTAACTCTTCTGTGGACGATGAAAGTGTGTCGGGGCCATCGGGACTCTCCTGCAGAACATAAGGAGAATTAATGCCTCAGCAGAATACATGTTAAAGTTTCAATGGCATAACAGAGCTGCTTAGAAGGACAAAAGAGGAGAAGAGCCAGTGTAGATTTAACAAATAGAAAAGCATAGCGCACCTTCTCTTTGTCCAGATCTGGCCTGCCTGGCAGTGACTTTTGTGAGGAAAATGCCTGTAAAGGAAGATACTAAAGTCAGATAAGATCAAAACAGGAACAAATCTCACATGTTTTTAAATGCTGCTCACCTTCTTGGATTGTTGCATCTCCTCTGTGGATTTAGACCTGTTCTTCATGTGCTTCTGAGGAGATGTAGAGGTGTGACACTATGGAGAGGGAGGATCTTGTTAGACCAGGATTGAATAATGAACAATACTGAGTCACATTTTTAACAAACCTCATTTGTCTTCTGTTCCATTGCTGATCTGGAGATTTTCTTAGGTCACCGATAAAGCAACTTCAGGATGGACTAGCTTGTCCTTTCAGAAATTCTTGATACAGAACGGTAAAGCTGAGAAAAGGAAAAGAAAATTATTTTGTGTTTCTTATTTCACTGTATGGGGAAAAAAAAGTTTAATTTTCTATGACTTTGAGTTAATCAGCAAGAATCTGAGGGTGCAGTTACAGACCTCTGTCGCTAGATGGCACTCTTTTACCTTTTTTAAGATTATGTTTCATTTTTGAGCCATTTTCTAAGGTTTTCATAATGAATGGATTCTTTTTAAAAACAACTGTCACGATGTGATGCAAATATTTTTGCATTTATTATTAGTTTTACTCTAATTTGTGTAAACAACAAAAAAATAAAAAAGGCATACACCTCATTATGTTCAGTGCAAAGTTAGTTTAGTATTTTTGCTCTTTGGTTTCTTTTCCCAATATTTACAGAGGCTGTTGTAGTTTATATCCTTTAGAGAAGTAAACGAATTGGCAATTAATAATGTTTTCTGAATACAGGTGAAATAATGTTGTGGTAAATTTCCATTGGAAAAAATGTCTTCAACGCTTCCTTGCTTTTTGTTTTTTTGTTTTTTTTTCTAATCTAAGCTTTTCAGGAAAACATTATTTGAATTAGAATCAATATTAGTGGCAAAGTTTCTGAACTAGCTAGGAATTTGATTAGACTTTTCTATTTCTCACCTTGTAAGCAATAGTTCTAACGACAGCTGTTGGTGTGCATAAAGAAATCTTAAAGCGATAGCAAGGGACAATATAATACAAGAATGAAAGTGGTATTTACAAGTGTGCATGCAAAGTCCACATTTTTAATACTAATAAAAGGAAGGCAGGTTGTAAAAGTGAAAAAAAGGCCTCAATTGTTTCAAGCAGTGTGTCTGACAGCTCTAGCTGTGGAACATTTATTTTGTTTAGCAGAGATACAGCCTGGGGAAAGAAACTGTCTCTCTGTCAGTTTGTATTTTTTTCATAGGCCTCTGTAGCACCAACCTGCAGGTGAGAGACTCACCAGCCCCTGACCAGGAAGTGTGAGGTTAGCAGAGATGGTGATGCTCTTTTTTGGCCCTAGACCTCTACATATCTGAGGAGGAGGAAAGGTCAGTCCCAACGACCCCCTCCACAGACCTAATTGTTTGTTGCAGTTTGTTCCAAGGACTGGTTATGTAGAAGAGCCAAATCACTAAGAAATAAATGTGCACAAAACAGACTGAATGATGGAGGAGTAAAAGATGACAACAGCAAATGAGTTGCTACAGGAAGTTCAACCTCTGATGGTGTCAGTTGGGTTAGGCTGAGGTAGGCCCTGGTAATGGCTAGCTATAGGCTGATTTGATATGATGTTACTAATTTGTGTACATAAAGCTTTTTTTTCACGGCATCCTTTGAAGGCAGGTTAAAGCCATCAGCTAAGGCTCAAGAGTCCATTTTTTGAACAGTTTGGAATACAGGCTTAGAGCGTTTAAGTTTCTGCTTGTAAGTTGAAATGAGACAAAGAAGATGGATCCATCCAAAGATCTGTCTCTCTGTGGATGAAAGGATTAACAGTTTATAAAGAAAATGACACCACATGACCATAGGTCTTCTGTATCAGTGACCACAGTCCAGAATGTAACCATTCAACTAGGTTTCATCACCAAGGGGCTCATGTTTGCTAGGTGGATGGATGGAAGTAGAGATTGTCTTCCTTGGATGAGTGTGAGAACCTCTCATCCCCTTTACTTCCTCTGCTTCTTTCTTTCGATAGCTGTGAAGATTACACAGCTATCAACATTCCCACCAGGGTATCTAAAAAAGCTCTCTGGGTCTTTAATGGTCAGAGAGAAACTGCCCAGAGAGGAATCTGAGGTTTTTCTGTCTTGTAAGGGTAGCTGCATTATAGCAGCTGGGAATAACAAAAAAATGCACAACTGCAGGCAATAAATACACAAATACCAAGACATTAATCTGCTTTTCTTCCATATTTTTAACATTATGCAGAAATAGGGGACAGTAGTTAAAGGAACATGCAGCAGCTGTGGTTGATGATTTTTTTAACAAGGAATCTCCCCTTTGATAAAACAGGACCAACATGTAGGCCTCACTAAATGACTCATGAGCAATTTGTTGCAAACCTCGACACTTAGATCATATGGTCCGTCATTTACAACGCTCTCTACAATTACCAGCACACCTACAGTAGTAAAGAGGTGTAAGAAGGCTCAGAGTACATTCTTTTCCCTTTTTCTTACTTTACAGAAGCAAAATCAGAAATATTTGATAAAACTCACCTGTAATTTGAGTAAAAATTGTTTGTTAAAAGACAGTTTTTGTGTAACAGTACTCAGTATGTCTGTTGTTAATACTTTATACAGATTAAAAATTTTAAACTGCATTCTCTGTAACATTTTGAGGCCTGCACAAACAGTGACAGGGATCTTTAAACATTTCCTTTCCCATCTTTTTCTATACACCATCCAAATTCCAAGGATCTGTCTTTCCCTTTTTCTCCTCATCTCACTCATTGAGTTATTTACAGGGGTTGGACAATAAAACTGAAACAACCCTCACTTTAGTGTGGGAGATTTCATGGATAAATTGGACCAGCCTGGTGGCCAATCTTCATTAATTGAACCAATAAGAGCAGAGTGTGAATGTCCAATTAGCAGGTAAGAGCACAGTTTTGCTCAAAATATTGCAACACACACAACATTATGGGTGACATACCAGAGTTCAAAAGAGGACAAATTGTTGGTGCACGTCTTGCTGGCGCATCTGTG
>JAUZNJ010034820.1:0-12531 GCA_034780135.1 Jordanella pulchra | reverse complement strand
GTTAAAGCTGCTGTAGCAACTATCTGGAGCATATATCCAGGTGGCTGCTTGTACCAGTAGAAGAATTTGCCTTCTTTAGTTGAAACTGGACAATGCAGAGTAACATTTCCGCCAACTTCAACCACTTTCAAAGGGACCTGATGAGGGACCTCATTAGTGTGTGTAAAAGCTGAAAAAGAGGTAGAACACTAAATATCAACAAAGTATTAACTAGATGTACTAATACACAGAATCTCCATTTGTTGAATCAATCTGTATAATAATAAATACTTACATGCTGTAGTCAGAAGAATTAAAGCAATCAGTCTTCTAATCATTTTGGCAAAATTCATTTGTCTTGCAGAGCTGACACACTCAAAACCAGATGAAGGTTCACTCACAAAAACCTTCAAAGTATAAGGGGACAATTGTCCTGATTGGCTGAACAGTGGAAAGTGCACTTCCTCTAAACTCTCTCTAATACATGGTATACATTGTTTGCAGCCTACATGGGTGGTCCAAATTCTCTTTAATATTTAGTTTTAAAAGTCCTTTATTAGAGCACCAATTGATTGTGCTCTTAAAGACCTGAAGTGGCTGATAATGTATGCAGGATTAGTTTTTATGTGGGTCCATTTCTAAACACATACATGTTACACCTTCCATCCAATTAACTACAGGGTAAATATATTTAACTACATCTTGCATAGAACATTATTATTTTATTATTTTTGATATAAGTTAGTGTTCACACAGATGGAGTTAATTACAAAACGTGTACAAAAAAAATTTGAATATCTATTATAAATGTGTCAGAATTAAGAGAACAGGATTTTTATTTAGCTAGCCTTTTTTTCCCCCTAAGATTTATTTCCTAGGCTTCTCCTCTGATGTGTATTGTTGGACTAAATGATTTATTTTTTTGATTTTCTTATTTTTTTATTTTTTTGGACTAAATGATTTAAATGCAGAAAAGACTGAAAGAAGGCAGGCTTATTTTTTTGTTTACTAGTAAAATAAAGAAGAAAATGTACAAACTTGGATTTTCAGGACTCGGACAGCAGGCTCCCTAAAACTGAAAATACATAAAGCATCTCACGTGGGTTTTTATTTGAGTAAAATTACTTGTGGATAGTCGGGTTCAAATCTGAGAGCGATTGCAAATTCCTCTGCCATCCAATAGTTTTATGCTAAGGGAATGGAGGCGGTTAGACAGTGAATGAAGAATAAGTTTATTTGGGACGTAGTTTTAGGTTTCTGCTCAATTTTCAATCTTTGCATTGTTTTTCTGGTAGAAAGATCAGCGATGGACAAGTTTCCTTACAGTTACCTACTGCTGATTGCTGATAATCTTTTGATTAAACGATGTCTGTGACATCGTTTAATCAAAAGCCCTCCAGTATCACATGCAGCTTGACAGCCCCACAGCATTATGGCTCCTGCACCATGCTTGACTGTTGGTATGGTGTTCTTTTCCTCAAAGGCTTTATTGTGCTGTCTGTAAACACACTGCTTGTGTGCATCACCAAAAAACTCAATTTATTGCTTAATCTGTCCATTAAACATTGTCCCAACAGTGGTAGCATGGTCTATAGAGATAGCTTTAGAACCTAAGGAAGTCTCATGCTTGCAAATAATAGCATTTCTGGTGTCTTAAGACGGCTACTTTGTTTCTGCCATTATTGCACATAAATAGGGAATAACAGGTGGCTTTTTAAAACACCACAGTGATCAATCATTGGATAATTAATGTCACATGGGTGAAGGCAGTTCATCACAGCCCTATTTATGATTTGCAACGGATGAACCAAATTCAGTTTCCATACTGAATTGCAGCAAATTGTGTCATTACCATTGACACAGTAAACATAATGTTTTTTTTTGTTTTTGTCAAAATGTTAAATGTTATTTACTATTTGCTGTTTTGTATCACATTAAATTTATCTGTAGTAAAATGTTAATTCATTTCATGAGTTCCCTTAAGTAGATATTCCATTATATGAACTTAAACTTAATATGTGAGAATAATGGTAAGCAGGACTGCATGTCTGATCTGGTGTCATATCTGTTTTGTAGCCTAAATGCAACTTTTTTGGGTTAGCTTTTATGTGCTCAGACTACTGGAAAGAAGTGCTCTAGATCACATGACTAGTTTTACTATTCACAGCAAAATTTGTGCCATTCATAAATGCCAGTTTGTTTCCTCTCCTTCACTCCCATACATATTGAGTTTCCTCTTTATTGATTTTTCTCATAATGAGACAATACACAATGCCTGTTTTATTATATTGAATCAGAAAAACAAAACAGGTACTTGCAGCATGATTATATCTCCATTATTCACCTTGTAAAAGTAAAACTTCCATTCATGCTGTATGTTACAGTCACAGAGTTAATAAGTAAGTCTTTTGTTGAAACAATATTGTGATAAAAAATGATTTAAAATAAAGGCAAAGAAAAGTGTGAGAGACTAACTATTATCATTAAAAAGAATAAAAAAGACAATGAAACAAACTAAGATTTAATAAAAGGAATTAAATTGTAATATTTGTAACAGCATTTCCAAATGTTATGAATTTAGCATTTATAATTACCTATATATTTATATACAAAATGAAGGATAAAATCATTTGCAATTAAAGACACACGCAACAGTTAAAGGCAGACAGGCAGCTGAAAGAATTAAAGATACAAGATCCAAAACCTTATGTTTGCACAGCTGTCCTATGATCAAAAACAGGATACACAACCTGTTCTGGTTTTCTTTACTGACTGGCCGAAATACAGATGTTGCATAGGCAGTTGTATACGATTTTTATTTATTTATTGATTTTATATTCTGGACATTATAAAGCAGCAGTTGAAAGGTGCAGAAAAGTGGCACACAGACATATTGAAAGACTAAAAAATGAGATTGAATGGCCCCTTCTTCAGTGACAGAGGAATCCTTGCACCAAAAGGTCTGAAGATCAAACTGTTCAATTGTATCAGGCATCGAACACTGAAAGCTGATTGTTCTGGATGAGCTTTACTTTATGGAAGGGATCTCTGTTTGTAAAAAGAAACCACAAGATTAGACCTGGTTTCATCAGGATTCTGTTTTACATGGGTTTAATGCAATTAAAGTGACTTTTGATAGTCACTATTAATGGGCTGTACAAGACTGACTACTTTCTTAGCTAGTAAACTGACTCACAGTCACCATAAGGCCAATTATTTTTAGTGAAGCACACTATCCATGTAGAACAGCTGATCTTTAAGTTAACTTTGTTCTGTACCTCACTAACAGCCAATAGATGTTTAGCACAGTTAATTGCCATTTGGAAAGACTTACTTAGTTTTCACCAGATTTATTAAAAATAGTTTAATTTTCCTTGGATCTTTTTCTGGTAAAACATTTTGAACTGCAGAGTCACACATCCATACAAGTTGACAAGACAACCTTCTTCTTTCAAAGACCTTGAGCTCATCATCACATATAAAAATATCAAAACACCAGTGAGAACATCTTTAACTGTGTACAGATAATCAACAGAGACAGTAATATAGAGACGTGAATACAGATGCTGTAAATTTAACAACAAACATCATTTCATGACACATTGAACAAGAATTTGTGAAAAAAGTATTCAGTTAGATTACTAGAGCAGTTTTAATATGACAAGGAATAAACACAAAGAAAGATAAAAAGAAAAAAAAACATGAAAACACACTATAAATTCAAATTAGCCCTCAACATAGGAACAATCTGGAATATTTCATCAAGTTATTTGTTTTTTTTATCATCTAATAGATCTTTTTCATTCTAAAAATATCCTCGGGATGTATAAATACGTAACAGCAATAACATTTTCTTATGATACAGCTGAAAGTTGACTGTGGAATAGTTAGGAGTGAGGAAACTTCATGAGTCAGAATTCAGATTTGTTGCACAGGTGGCATCCGATCAGTTCCATGCTGGATTCAAGACTCATTCTTTCACAGATGTAATTTAAAACAGTCTGCATGCCGAGGTGCTGATTCCAATAATTTGGATCGATCAACAAATACTTTTGGCAATAAAGTAAGCAAAGTACAAGTCTGACTGTATTATCTCTGTAAAGATGACATGTGTTGTGAATTGGTGCTATATGAATAAACTGAACTCAATTTTATTAACTTTTAATTCATCAGTGCCAACTAGCACAGAAAATAGAGTATTCTCATAAATATATTGGTGAGCTTTGTAAATATTTGATACCTTTATAAAATCTTTATTATCTGTGTTTATGAACAATCAGGGCCGAACTTCAATGTTTTATGAAGTAACAATTTAAAAATGATTTTCCATTTTTATTTCCCACTTGGAGAAAAACAGCATATAACACAGCATTATGTTTCAGAAATCTCCAAAGTGTTCTGTAGTGATCTAAGTACATAAGTGGAGTTATTTGACATTAATAAAATGTCAGCATATTGCAAATCAGATCATTTTTTACCTTCAGTCTCTCAAAAAAACAAGGATAGCGATGACGATGACACATAAAACACAAAGCACACCAAGTCCGGTGACAACTGAATCCAAGTTTTTGCCTAGAAGTAAAAAAAATACGTTCAATTCACAAGAGATTTTTCTACCTCTAATAACAGATTTCAAGTTACATGACAGCCAACTTCATGCTATCTATTATTTAAATTTAGATAGAGTTTAAATTCTATTTAGCCTGACAATTTTGTTCTATCTTGCTTCCAAAACATTATTAAGAAACAGTATTTAGCTCTGTGTAGCAATTTTATATCATGGATTTGAAGAAAAATAATGCAAAATATGTTCTTTTCAAATTAATACTTTAATACATACTTGTTTCGGATGTAGTCCTGTTGCCAAGCAGCGTACTCTGAGTTTTTTTCACATCGGACTGATTCACCACCAACTTCATGATATTAATAAATGACATCTTGTATGCTGCTCCTGCCTGACAGAAGTATGTCGCTTCATCGTCCTTTTGAAAGTTTCGTATGTTGAGTGAATACACATTACCGTCTTTTATGACCTGGAACTTGGATTTGAAGAACTGTGCTCCAAGGTTTACACTTTCGAAATACCCCGTTGCAACTGTTTGGATCAAATACCCACACTTCATCTTGTACCAGTAAAACAGTCCGCTCTCTTGCCCAGTGACTTTACAAGTCAGAGTTACATTTTCACCAAGTTTGACTTCAGTTACAAGAATTGTCTGAGAAAACACAAGAGTTGGAATCACCACTAAAGGAGAAAGAAAACAGAGAAATTTTGAAACAACAGACAAGAGAAAAATCAAACAATGAAATTCAAAAATATTCATTCTTTGGAAAGAAAATTTTTTTGTTTTGCCTTCAAACACCGATCAGTTCAATTTATTCAAAATAGAACAAGAACAAATAACTGCACTTACACATTGCACTTAGAAGAACCAAGGAAAACCGTCCACAGAGCATTGTGATAGAAAATGGAGCATAACTTTGCTTGCACAGTAGATTTCCTTCTGAGATAATGCAGACAAGATGCTCTAGTTTAAAAAAAATGCTGACATGAAAAAATGCAGAATCTACACCTGTAGTTGTGATTTTTATTTATTTTTTGAATAAGTCTGATAAGTTAGATATATGTCATATTGGGTCGCTTTGTAAACTTGTCAAGCAGTTTAAACATTACTTTTTAATCAGAGGTTTCACTGTGTTAAAGCTATTATTACTTTCCCTGCGTCCGCTTG
Organism: Jordanella pulchra; assembly: GCA_034780135.1. Lineage (NCBI taxonomy): Eukaryota > Metazoa > Chordata > Actinopteri > Cyprinodontiformes > Cyprinodontidae > Jordanella > Jordanella pulchra. The sequence continues at coordinate 6,820 of JAUZNJ010034820.1, read as the reverse complement.
TCATTACATTAATCTGTAGTGCCTTGAGATGACACGTGTTGTGAATCGGTGCTACATAAATAAACGGAATTGAATATATGTTTATATATTTCTAGTGTTGGGGTTTATTTATAACACATTTTATCAGAGGATATTGTAATCATAATAAGAGTGTTAAAAACATCATATGTATACATTAGCAAACACTGCAAGGCTGTGCCCACCTCCCCCAACAGATGAAGTTTTTTTAAAGCACTTGAATCTGAGGTGTGTTTCTTTTTGGCACAATCTCTATCTGATAGTCATAGGAGATTATTATAATATGTGTATATAAAGTAAGAGTTTTGCCTCATGTTTTTTGAAGCAACCTAAAAGAAACCTATGCTGACTGTTTTCATGTCTACTTTAACGTTGTTGGCCAAATCTTCCAGTGGAAACTTGATGTCATGGTTTGAGAACATCAACTGAACCACATTATCTGCAAAAAACAAAGGCACAATGCAACAGTTTTCAAAATAAATATTTAATGCCATAAGTAATGTTTGTGACAATGCATAGCTTTGACAGGGACTTACCCGTGCTCGAAGTAACCCAGCTTTGTGTATACAGAGTGCGGTCACAGAGTTTGCTTTGGTTTTGTGAGGATCAGCAAGTCAATCAAAGCAATCTCAACACCCCATACATGCAGCACTTTCTATGACACCTCAAGTTAAAAATCTAAATAAAGGTTTTTAGCTTAACGAAATTTATACTGGACAAGCAGTGGCCAATGACCATCTCATCATCTCAGAAGGTGAAAATCTGATTGATTGCAAGGAACCAGTTTTTTAAAACACTAGAATAAAAATTTCTCCGAAACTACAGGGTGTGCACATTATTTTCATATAATTTAGTTGTTATTGTTACGATACAAGTTATTTAAAAGTTTTCCAGAAAATTTACAAAATGTTGTTATTTACACTAGTTGGAGAATACACAAACTTTAGTATTAAAAATATTTCTAATGCTTTATGTCAGAAACGCTACAAAATGCAGAAAAAATATTCGTAAACATGTTAATATTCTAACACTAGAATGTTCTCGTACATATAGAAACAATGGGCCTCTTGTAACATTTTGTATTCTTGTAACTTTCTCTATAACACGGGCTCGTATGAGTGCGCCACATCAGATTCAACAGTCTGAACTTCAAATAAATGCGAAATGTACAATCCTCATAAACCTGATGCATTCTACCTGTGAGTAAGTGAGCATGTGTTTGCAAAGATTGCAAATCTGCATAATTGTTGTCCCCTTAATTCCATATTAGGCTACAACTTCCAGCACTTCTAAGAAGGTCTATTTTGAGATCCAGGTTTGCTGATTGAGAGCTGAGCAGCAGAATTAAAGGACCAGTAAAAGACAAGCAGCGGGAAATAAATCACACACAAAACAAAATCAGAAAACGTTGTCAAAGACATGTCTACCAAAGCAAGACAACTACTGGTGGAAGTGTCAGTGGAAACATTATGCATGACAGTATATTTTCTTGTTTAGTATTTTGTGCATTAGATAAATACATATGCCTTTGTCTGTTGTGATCTCATGTTTCTTTGAAGAACCCGTTATCTTGTTATGTTGAAGATACATGGTGTTAGAGTTTTATCACCCAAATCTCCTAAAGGTTAAGTTGTTTTTACCTCTGAAAAGGATGCTCTTTGCATCTGTTTGTTTTGGCTCCTGATCAAAGAGCTTTTTTTCACTCGATGGGTATCCTCTTCACATCTGTTTTCTCACAAGTGTTCTGATGTGTGTGTGCTCCAAATGTTATAAAAACTCTGTCAACTTTCAGCTCAGGAGCTCACATTGCACTCATTTTGGTTGACTTGTGTGTGCCTTCAAACTTTGCTATGTCGTCAAATAAACTTATAAACACAATATCGATCTTTTGTTTTTTTATTGAAACAGCATCTTATTCTTTGTTAACTAAAATTTTACATAATAGAGGCGAGAGGTGCAACATATACTGTAGATGCTTGATAGGAATTCGCCATTAACAAAAATGACAAAATATCATCAAAATCTCATTTTAATACTCAGGGAAATGTGGACTGTAGATCTCCAGACCAGGTGTGTCATTCCTTCATCCCACTCTCAATGTATCTCATACGATGCATAAACATAAAAATGTTAACAGCAATGGTGAATTTGGCTTTTTTTTCTAAATCAGTTGAACAAACAATTTAAAAACAAATTTGTTCGAATTTATTTTTAATTATGTCAGTTTTGGTCCTCTATACATTAGAAGCGCCAAAAAGTTATTTTTATGGTAGCATTTGAATGAATGAACATGAATCTTTTATTTGCTCATCAATATTGATAATGTCAAGTTAGATTTCAACATAAAATGATTGTGTTGTGATTTTCATTTTATTATTGTTATTTTTTTAATTCCCTAAAAAAAAAAAGCTGAGATTTTATAAATCTATCTAGACTACCGCACTTGACAACGCTTTATTAGTTATGAGGAATTTTGCTTTTTTTAGTTTCCAGTAATAATAAAAAATGTAAATACAGAAATTAATACATCAAGACATTTAAATATTGTTGACATATCATGCATTAATATCTTGAATAACAATGGAACAAATGTCAAAGCAGTTGTATTCCTTTATCATCAGAATAATGAACTCCTGATTTAAAATGTCTTGCAACTGTGATCTTATTCTGGTGCAAAATAGATTAAAAGCTTTACATATTTTGCATAAATGTCATCTTCACCTGTAAAAGGTTTTTATCTAATGCAGATAAACATCCTTAAAACTGTAAAGAATTTTATCATAATTAGTGTAAACATTAACATGAGGCAGGAAGAGTAAAACTTCTGAACTTCTGCTCCAGACTTTTCTGAATCATTAAAATGCTGAGAATCTAATTACAGCTTCTGCTGTTTTCGTGACTCAGCTCTAACTATGGAATACACACACTCCGTGTTCTCTTTCGTTTTCTTCCACTCTCTCCTGTTTGATGCAGAGGATTTCAGTACTGCTGCATAGTTCACATCTTCACTGTACTGTAAAAAAAGGATACCATTATAATGACTAAGAAGAACTGCATTATTGAGATCAAATAACCAACCGTGTGTCGTTACTGCAACGTCTCATATTTTTTGTCCGTTGAGCATTTTGCTGCTTAATCTCCTTGAAATAAAATATTAAGTTTTGAATTGACTTTTAACGCCCACTTTAACTTCTGAGTTTTAGGAGCATATTTACTGGCTCAATTTGTCTGGTTATTTGTTGTGCAATCAAGCTAATCAACATCTACACATGTTACTATCTGATATAAAAATCACATTCCTGCAAGAATAAGACATAGAAGCATCCACATTTATTTTAGACTATCCAATTTCTTACATTTCACTTGTACTGTACAGCTTTTGCTTTTGGAAGCAAGACACTTCAAAAGATTTTAATGTATAAAAAATGTTTAGAGATTAAAAAAAGAAACCATGTTGATATTACTTTAAATCATATTTACCAAGTCTTTTGAATGATCCAGAGTTGACCTGCCATTAGCAGCATTAAGTGAGGCATTTTTCCCTGTTGATGAAAAGAATGTATACATATCTTGCTTCTAAAAACTTGAAAGAAAGCTTGTACATTCAACAAACATCTGTACAGATATAAAGACAGGGATAAGCATACACATACATTATCCCCATACACACAATTTCAGATCATATTAGCCATGTTAAAAAACCATGAGAGAATATCTATTAAACTAAAATTGCATATTTAAATTTAAATGGACTAAATTGGAAGCATTGAACCTTTAGATATTTCTCATAAGAGCGCTGCTTTACAACAGGCTGAACTCATCTTACAACAAATAGCTAACAGAGGTAGAAGCTGTTGTTAGCCAGCAAAACAGAGGTGACACTAACCTGATCAAACATATTTTTTCCCTAATGTAAGATTTAATATAGAGGGTACAATGTACCCTTTTCTTTAAAAGAAACTTCCTGACTTTTCAATCTGATGGTCCAAAGTGGTCTGCTATCAGATTCCAAAAAACAGAGGGACACTGTCTAATTTTATGAAAATGCAGTGTAACCTGTGGCCTTCAGGAAGGGTAAACCTGGAAGTTACAGTTTGTGTGCTCCTGGTGGCTAAAAGTTACATAGTTTTGCTTTAACCTAGAGAATACAATTTTCTTTGCTTTATAAAAAATGCCAGTGATTTTTTCATCTAAAAATATCTCCCTACTATCGGAAGTTAAGTATGTAAATATCACTATTTATTTGACAAAAACCCATTAAAATAAGGGTCTCAAAATTATGTATCATTCACTAGCTTTGGTATTTACAAAAGCTGAATTGCCAACCTCTTGAATTTCCAGAAACTCTCCTTCGAAGTATGAAGATGATAAGGCAGACCATCACTGTAACACAGCAAAACAGCAGTCCTCCAAGTAGAAGAACAGGCAAGTCCTCCCCTGTTTTAAAAAATAAATTCCGATCGAATCAGCAACCTTTGTGAAAAAAATATTATACAAGTTGATCCATTTTTTTAAAAAAATCATCCTGTATGCCCTTTAAAGACAATATCCAATAATAAAATGAATAAAAGATTTGAGTGTAGACTGTGAATACATACTTTTTTCCAGTTTACTTCCACCACCTAACAGTATTTCCCCACAGAAAATCACAGCACAGTAGTACGTTCCAAAATCCAAGGACTCCTCCAGTGTCTTAGAGAGGTGGTAGATACAACTTCTTTTCCCTTCATAATCAGTGTTATTACTTGTAGTGTAAATGATACTTGGATGAGAGCTATTTGATTCAGCTTTAAACCAGTGAACAAAGTTATTTTTTGGACACTGAGGTCTTGTTTCATTACTCCTTGAAAAAAGAGAGCACTGGAGACTCAAGGTGTCTCCGGGTTTGACCGATGCAGTGTCTGGAGTTTGTTCCACATAAACAGTTTCCTGATGCTTACAGTCTGTACAAGAAAAAGTAGACATGAAAAGTAGAGATGAACAAATGCATATAATTACTATATCTAAATGAATTATTGTTATTAAGGAGAATAACATTGACAGGTTTTGTGTTACCATTTATTACCAAGAGGAATCCTCTAATAAATGTTTGCAAAAATTCAGTTCCACTTTGACAGAAGTATGTGGCTTCATCTTCTTTGGTAACTGAAGAAATGGTTAGAAATATCACATCATTTTTTTCTCTACGAAAATGAAAACGTGTGTTTTTAAAGGACTCAGTCCGAGTAATTTGATCATAAACTGCTGAAGCCATTGTTTGGATCATCATTCCCGGAGACTGTTTATACCACTGAATGAATCTGTGGTCTTTCGATGATTGACAAGAGAAGGTAACATTATCACCAGGATTACGTTCAGTTGTAGAGATCAAATCAGGAACCCCTTTAGTCTTATTTAGACCTGAAGAATAAGACAAGATGTCATCATACAGTAAAAAACAGAAAACTAATTTTTTTTTTTATTTCTACAAGTATTGTTACAGTAATAATAAAGTGTACTTACATAAAGCAATGAAAAGAAACGAGCCCACCAGTGCTCGCATCTTGGTAGTGAACAAGTCTTGTTGCAAACTACTTAAGTCTTTCAGCTCAATGGAACATTTGGTCTCAACATGATCAGGTTTTGCAACATGAAGACAACGTGATTGGTTAAAATGTAAATGAAAATCCGCCTACAGTGCCTCGCAAAACATTTCAGACTCCAGGAAGCTTTTTTAGACACTTTCTTTTTTTGTGACAATCGTAGACCTGAGTGTACTTTCCTCCCAGGATATTTTGTCATTGTTATAAAAGAGAAGCATAATTTTCAAGTGGAAGGAGTCAAAACATTTCACAAAAAACTTGAAAATGTTAGTGTACTCATATGCAATATGCAAGTTAACACAATGTAGAACAGATTTTGGAGCAGCTGTGAATCTGTTAGTATACATATATATTTCTACCAGCTTAACATATGTTGAGACTAATTTGTGCTCACGCTGTCAGAACATACGAAAATTGTAAACAGCTGTGTTCAAGTCCTGTCATTAATTCTTAAATCAATTCAAAGATCAACATTGATTGGGCTATTCTAATACATGATAATCTCTCGATTAAAAGCATTTCACAGTAGCCATGGTTTTATGTTTAGGGTTATTATTCTACTGGAAAGTAAACCTCTGTCCCATTGTCAAGTAATTGGCAGCCAGTGGCAGGTTTTCTTTCTGCAATTCACTCAATCCATCTTCCCATCAACTCTGACTTTGACATGCTTTTTGTTTTCTTTTCTGGGCTACTAGACATGATATAAGAATACTTCTTGATGACATATTGCCTTGTTATCAGATTCCCTCACCAATGTCTCCACAGCTCCTCTATACTTACAATTGTTCTCTTATCCATCACTGTGGTTAATGGTTAATTATCTTGGTAATTGCCTGGCTGGCCAGTTAGGTTGGACAGTCGCATCCCTATACTGTAGGTTCCCATGTTCTTTTTTTACTTTTCTATTGACTGATCTCAGAGTGCTATATAAGATATTGAAAGTTGATACATTTAGTTATATTTCAATAATGGTGAAAATTTCTTTGAAACTCATCTGTGACCCGTTTTTAATGTGTTTAATACATTCTCATATTAGTCTAGAATAATAATCCAGATGAGATGAGTCTAAGTACTGTGATTTTTAAACTAGAGATGATCAAAGTTGACCAAGGTAGTGAGAAAAGTGGTGGAATGACCCTTTACTGTCATGATGGGATTAAGGTGTCTAACCCACATGCAGAACACCACAGGAGGCAGAGAAAAAGTTAACAAGATTTATT
>JAUZNJ010034819.1:0-37266 GCA_034780135.1 Jordanella pulchra | reverse complement strand
CAGACAGACAGACAGATAGATAGATAGATAGATAGATAGATAGATAGATAGATAGATAGATAGATAGATAGATAGATGTGTGTGTGAGTGTGTGTTAGCTTGTTTGGATTGTTGTCTGGATTCCATATACACTTTTTTTTAATCTTATTTGTATTTGATTTTGTGTTTCTCATCGACTATCAAATCATAAATCAGCAAAGCTTTCCATTTTATTACGGCTTCTCTTTATTTTGAGTCAACCCCCCACCCTCACTGCTTATTCTATTGTTCAATAACGTTTCGAGTTTTTTAATGCAACAAACATAGCAGACAAAATAACCAATGAGTGTCTGAAACGTCAGAACGTCTTTGTGAATGAATTGACCAATGAGCTGAGAGAAAGGCGGAACCCTAATGTTGCATTGACTTACTTCTTGGTCATTGGAAATATTTCCAAAATCCAATAATAATTTAGAAATGTAAGCCAGGATAAAGAAAAATAATTCATTTATCTTACTTTAGAATTGGTTTTCATTGTTTTAAAATTTACTACAGCAGTCTTATGGAGATTTTATAACAGCAAACATTAAAGCTAAATGTTTGAAAAAAGTGCGCGATTTCCATATTACATTAAACGCTTCATCAGTATTTGTCACCGAGTTCAAGAGTATTAACTTAACATAAACTTACCCCACTGACACACATGGGCCCCTTTTTTTCTTTAAATGTATCACGAAATATTTTAAAAGCTTTATGATAAGCCTTTTGAAGCTTTAAGAATCAAATCAAACGAGTCTCTTGAGGACCGAAGCTAACTTTGCTAAGCTAACAGGTAAACACTATATTTCCTCACCCAGACATTAACCATGGACAACGTGGATTGACCATCTGAATAGAGTCGAAGAAAATGAAGAAATGGAAATGGAAACAGGATCGTGGTTACAGGCGGTACAGAGTGAACCGAAGAAGATCATCTAGCAACGAGCAGTGGTAGTCATGTCAACGAACTCCAACACATATATGGGTCAAACACGCTTTTATCACTACATATCTCCTCTAGAATTGGCTTTGATTATAATTTCCCATTCACAGGCACGAGTATAATGATGCCGGGCCTTCTCACAGATTATCTCAGATGGAACACGATAACCAATCTGCTTCATCATCCCCAGCCTCTTCTTCCTCCTCTAAATCTAACAGTGGAGTACCAGGTATGGTAATCATTAGACCCTCTATGTGCGACCCAGCAATAGACCCACAGGGATTACCAGCTACAGGCACCAGGATTACAATACAAATACATCACATTTAATTAAAACAGCATAGCTTCATCCAATTATTTCAGTAAACTCAAAAAGTGAAACTCATATATTTAATATACTTAAAATACTATTATATTAGAAACAATAATATACCTCAAGTTTTTATTTAATTCTATTTATATAATCATCGACTTAGAACAAATAAATCTCCAAAATTCAGATAATTAAACTATTGAGTATTGCAGGCTAATTTAGCACCCTTTGAGCAACTCAAAAATATCTAAATGTTTCATGAACCTTAAAAGGGACTTTCAGCTGAGTTCAATTGGCTGAGAACTGCTAGCCTGGCAGAAACTAAATAAAACGTATTGCTGAAGAAGTTTATTCACAGAATACAGCATCCTAACATGTTGATGGAAAGTTCAGTGGAAGGAAAACGTATAGTGGATGAATGAGCAAAAAGCACCTATTTAGGCTCTCATTGATGCCATTGTCAAAATTACTAAAAGGCATCATAACGAATAATTCACTGCACTTTGCTTTGATCTTTTAGTTATAAGCTATGTTAGTGATTAAACAAAACAAACACAACAGTTGAATGCTTCACCTATGTTTTTTTTCTTTTGTGTCAGAGCTGCCAGGTTTCTACTTTGACCCTGAGAAGAACCGCTACTTTCGGTTGCTTCCTGGACACAACAACTGCAACCCACTGACCAGAGAACAGCTGCAAGAAAAGGAAAGGGAGAAACAGAGGCAAAAGAGACTGGCAGAAGATGAAAACCCAAGAAAAGTGAGTCTGCTGTGAGGGAAAAATCGACAATACACAAGGAAGTTGTATTTACAAATTTAATCGTGCAATATTTACATATTGCTCTGTCTATATTTTACAGAAAACCCCAAGAACTGGACTGAACATCTCCTTAATGCTGCGGAAAAGGCATCTTGGACTTTTACCTGGGAACTCCTATTGCAGGTAACCAGATCACTACTGCATGGACTAAAGTGGCGTTTTATCAAAGCTTTGTTGGCCGCTAATATGGCTGTTAGCGACGCAGGATTCAAAGCAGACATAAAAGAAAAAAAAAAGATTATAATATGTACTCGAAATTGATCAGAATTCTAATTGTAGAGAAGATGTTATTGTTTTGATAACGGCACACTGTTAATTTTATTTACTTTGGTAAGCAGGCGTGTCCATGAGGTGAAAGTCTGTGGAATGAGACGCCACAAACTGGAGATCCAGAGCACAGACAACAACGACCCAAACACTGACAACTTCAGGATCATCGTGGTGAGAACACTTCAAACACACCTAGAGATTATGACACATACAAGCTGCAATATAGAAAATATATATTTAATACAGTTCAAATTCTTCTCTTCCATCGTTTTCAAGTTATTAAGGAAATTGTTACTACGACTGCGTCTCCTAACCTAAGGGGATTGTCTCAAATATGCCTAATTTAAAAGTCATTTTTTCCTCTGTTGACCATTTTTAATAGTAGATAAATAGGCCTTTGTGTCATGTTATCTTTATTCCTAGGGAAGCAGAAAACATTATTTTTTAAAGTATATTTTTTACTGTTACTGAAGAAAATACCTACATTTAAAAGTGTAAGCATTGTGGGTTGTCTTTTTAAATGCTAAGTGATGCAACAGCAATGAAAATTTAAACTATAATTGCTTTTTGAAAACTCTAAGAACGGCTTCCGAGACAGATCGAAGGTGTCAATACTAGAGACAGATCAATACATCAGCAGGAGGATATGTTTTAACTGATATTAGCGCTTTTTTCCTGTATTTGCCGATTCATCGGTGCATTCAACAAACGATCAAATGAAGCGCTTCCATTGCTGCTTCCACCACTAGCTATTTATTGTTTGTTTTTTGTTTGATTTGTTTATAAATGTTTCTTTTTTTTTTTGTTTGTTTAAATTGAGACTTTTGTAACATTTGCTATCATTGTTTCATTTTTTATAACGTAAGTGGAGGAAGGAAAAGTAAAATTAGCTTCAAGAATCGGACCAGAAATATATGCAGCACATGTCTGGGATCGGTTAGACTAAAAAAATATGTCAGTCGATCTCTGGTCAATACCTTTAAATTTAAAATAAGACTAAAGCTACACTATGTTCAATTACAGGTGTTACATTACATTCCCCAGGAGGGTGATATTTACTAGTTTAGCATATTTCAATGGATATGCATTGATTCTCTTCATGCTTCAAACTTGGCGTGCACAGCTGGGTAGACAGTCACTGCACTGTGGGGGAGTTAGGATGGTAGGAAACAAGAAAAAAGGGTGAGAAATGATTTGGGTTATTAAGTCCTGGACAGAACAGGTGAAAGTAAAAAAAAAAAAAAACTCTTTCTCTTGTTCAGGGTGATTCTGTGTGTGAACGAGTGTTCACCGTCAACGACGTTTCACACGGCGGCTGCAAGTACGGCATCATGAATTTCAGCAGCGACAGCCGGGGCTCTCTGTCCGTGGAAATGTGCGATAACCTCTACTTCACTAACCGAAAGGTGAGAAGGAGCTTCTAGGAAACACTCCAATCCGTTTGATTCCACTATAAAAAGATTGATTTAAGAATTTTGCCGCCACTTAACCTTCTTAATATAACATTCCTGCATTTACCAGCTGGATTTATACCGAGTCTGCTGTGGTTGAATGTTTTTCAGGTGAATTCCATCTGCTGGGCTTCTGTGAACTACCCCGACTCTCATGTCCTGTATCCTTCAGCCTCCCGGTTTTATGTTGCGATTTTTATGCATTTAGAGTTTTTGTTGTGGTAGAAACAATTTTAACAAAAAAAACAGTTTTTCCTTCACTGAGGGTTCACCGTTAGGTTGTGTCTTGTGGGAGCGGCAGACACGCCAGGCTGCGTTAGTTTACTTCCTGCTTCGCTCTTCAGCAACTCTAACCCAGGTTTGTCTGCTGCATTTCTCAGTACTTTTTAATAACATGTTTAACCAGTAAAATGAACCTTGTTTTTCTCATGTGGGGATTAATTTGGGGCTTTAAACTGAAAATTATGACCTTTTTATTTGTGAATTCGGATCTGCTTTTGCTTAACCTCCATATTTAACTTTAAAGGTGGATTCTAATCTCTCCTTTCTTCTGACTTTTATTTCCCAGATCAGCCGGGGATGTTGTGTAGCTTCAAGATATCTACAGCTTGGTCCTGCGCTTGGTGCCTCAACCCACAGTTTGATAAGACCTTCAGCACCGGTCTGTTCTGAAGTCACTATTTTTCCTTTAACACAGCAGAAATGATCAGTTTTCTGTAGATGTGGGAAATGTGAATCTTGTCACTGTGTTTCAGAGTTAAAACGGTTTCGTTCAAAGATTAGTTAGTTGATCACATTCTTTCTTAGGAAGTTAAGCTCACTAATCCAACAAAAAAGTAGCATAAAGTTGTGAGGATGATGTCAAAAAATCCATAGTTTATCAATTAAAAACAAACCAAAACATGCTCTAATATTTGCTGCCTTTACCAGCTTTTCTTCCAGGATTAGCCCACATTTTAATCCATCAATTTACTTAACTCATTTCTGACCAGCTTTCATGTCTGTGCTGGAAAAAACCCATCCCCATAGGATGACGCTGCCTCCATTATGTTTGGTTAAAACATGCTGTGTTTACAAAGTTTTTATTTTCTCCAATAGATCTTATCTGACAAGACAGCCAGCTTTACATGGTTGAAATTAGGGTGACTGTTGATCCACTGGATTTTATTTAGCAGTATCAAAGTAAAGAGGGCTATAAAGAAAAGTTGAGCCACTGCACTATGACAGAAATCACTATGGAATATACTTTTTTTTTGGTAACTCAACAAAATATGAATTAGGTCAGGTGTATGACTACAGGTGCAACCATCTGTGACTCTACTTCTGCCATGTGTGCGTTTGCAGGTCTGTCTCGGAGGGTCATTCTCAAGGATGCAGAGACGGGGCGAACGCAGACATACGGCGTGGGCACTGATGTCTTGGCACAGCATTTTGCTCACAGGGTAGCTGTTTTTGTCTATTACTGCACGACCTAGCTACTCAGAATTAGTTTTTTTTTGGTCTCCTATCCTCATACAAGAAGAAAGCAAGCAGTGGATTTCTTTCCAGGTTCCAGTCCTGTTTAACGGCTGCAGATCTGGGGAGATTTTCAGCATAGATCTCCGGCAGCGAGGCCGCAGGGATCACAGCTGGAAGGCCAAACGCTTCCACCATGAATCGGCGATCACCTCTGTACGGGTCCTGCAGGATGAAAACTACCTGCTGGCTGCAGACATGTTGGGTCAGGTCAGAGCAGTTCTTTTGTTGCCCGTTTTTTTCTATTCTTTAAGAAGTAGAATTTTAGTTTTTAACCAACAGGGTTTTGTATTTTCTCTGCAGATTAAGATGTGGGATGTACGGGTTACCAAACCAGTGCTGGAGTACAAAGGACATCACAACGAGCACGCCTACCTCCCCATTCACGTCAATGAACACGAAGGCCTTTTGTTAGCAGGTAGATGAAGATAATATATATTCCTGGTATTAAAATACCAATAAAAAAAGTGGAACTAATCAAATTATTGCCTTCACATGAACACAGTGGGCCAAGACTGCTATACAAGGTTGTGGAGTCTGAAGGATGGTCACCTGTTGAGGACCATCCCATCCCCCCATCCAGCTGCAAACGATATGATCCCAAGCGTTGTCTTCTCCTCTAATTTGGGCGGCAGCAGAGGACTCCCCGGTCTGCTCATGGCGGTTAAACATGACCTCTACTACTTCCCATACAACACTGATTACCAGGATGAGGGGAAACAGTTGCTTTAAATCCAGTATCACCATGAAAATGGTTCCTGCTAACTGAAGACTGAATGTAGTTCTGGGTTTAGAGGAAACTTTATGGTAACAACAGCGGTCCCGTTAGTTCCCCAGAGCTAGGTTTAGGTGACACGCTTGATGCTAAAATATCCAGCGGATACTCAAGAGACTGACTTGCCCAAAAGGCAGAGTAATATCAGACAGAGCTTTCAAAAATGTGAATATTATTTTTCTGAGAGGTTCTCTTTAAAAAAAAAAAAAGACAGAAATTCCCTTTAGCTTTTCCACGTTTCTCCTTCACAAACTGATCTTTATTTGGATTTTTAGATGATGTGTATAATTGTGAAGTGGAAGGATGCCTGGTTTTAATTGTTAAATCAATTATAAACCTGAAAGGTGTGGCATGAAATAATATTTTAATTTATTGTAATTTGAGCAGCAAGTCTTTTGCACAGTAGCTCAAGTTCATTGTTTGTTGGATGGAGACAGAGTGGAAGCATCAGTTTCTGAGTTTTCTATTTGGACTTTTCCATTTTCTTTAAACACTTAGATCTAAACCAGTTTTGATGGTCGCTCCATTTTCAGGCTCATTGTCTTGCTGCAAATTCAACCTCTTTTACAGCCTCTAACAGGTTTTTTAGCTCATAACTTTTCTCCTCCACACAAACTACTTTGGACATGGAACAAAAGTTTTTTTGTCTCATCTCACCATAGCTACGCCTGCAGGGATTATTACCAGCAAACCAATTCTGAAGCCATTTCTACGTAAAGATTATATTTCCTGTATCTTTGGCTGCTCCTCCGGGTTTACCTCTCGTCTGTGACTCATTATTTCATTCAGGTAATTCCAAGTAATAGAGTCTGCATGCCACACTGTCCTGGTTTTATTTTCTAAAGGATTTTACTATTATGTGCTACTTGTTGTCGGCCTTTTGCATAAAGCCCAAGTAAAATATTTCAACATTTGTTTACAGGGTTGAGAAAAAAAAAATCAGAAGTTCTAGTTTAACTAATATATATTCTTATAATAAAGGGATTGACAGAAAGATCTGGTAAATCAAGTAGAAAATAAATGCTTTGTTTTGATTATATAGTACAAAGTAAGCTATGGATAATTGCTCTATAATAACTTTTTTTTATCCTTATAACTTCTAAACTCAAGCGTCTTTTAGAAAGTTTTGGTTTTTCAGAAAGGAAAAAAAAAACATTCTCCAACCTTCTTTGACAAGAGAGAACATCTGGGTAACATTTAAACCTCAGGGGAATCGTTTTTCTACGTTTATGCCACAATAAAAAAGTGCTGCAAGGACTTTCTCTACAGACTTTTCTGCTCATCTGTTTATTAAGGATGATGAACCTGCTTCAATGGGAATATAAACATAACCACCAGTTCTTCTGTATCAGATAAGTGTTTCTGCTGTTTTATATGAACTGATTGAGAAATACATGAACACGTGACATCTATGATTCGGCAAACACCTGATGATAAAGATCTGAGTCAAAAAGTCTGTTACCCGATGACTTTATGACCAAACCACTTTCCATTCACTCAAGTCTCATTACACATACAGTTAAATCTCAATTCCCAGATATCCTGTGGAAAAAAAACAAACAAAAAAAACATTACGAATACATAATCGTTCATTGAATTATTCCAGCTGAGACACATGCAAACACTGCTCACTAAAAGCTCCCATGTCTCTCGGTTTGAGGAGCCAGCCTCAAATAGACCTTATTTACTTGTTAAACCCTGCGGTTATATTCTAGCTTAAACATAAAAAGGAATCTATTTAAAAATGTCACCGTTATAATAAGCCTTCTCTCATATCTTTCTTTTGAACATGTAAAGGGCCACTTGAGTGTACACTAACAATGAATATTACAGTTATCTATAATATATATAGTTATTAGTTTATTTTAATGTTTGGAATGCATCTTGGTGCAACAGAATTACCCGTCAGCCAAGGAGGAGGCAGAAGAGCTGACATAAGGGGAAACTTGTAAAATTGGAGGAACTGGAAGAACAGTTTAGCAGGCAAATAGTAACTACAGTTTAAACTTTGCTTAAATTGCCTAAACAAAAGGCCCCAAACTACACGAAAGGTGCTAAAAGTATGAGAATGTCATACAGGAGGTGATTGTCAAAGGGTTGAGGAGCCTAAATCTACAGTAATGGGAGCACTAGAGAGCTACAATGAGAGCAGGCATCACTGTCCCCCATCCTAATATTCAAGTCGGGTCTATTTTTAACTGGTATTCACAGTGTGAATTTTAGGCATATAGAAGTCAGTCTGAACAAATCGATCAAAGTGTTGTGAGACCAGCAGTAAATTAAAACAGTTTGTTTTCCCGCAGCTTCATGAACGGCACGGCATCGCTAAGTGAGGTTTTAGCCTCGAGTCTTCCTGGGAGGTCTCGTGCCTTAAAGCAGTCCAGCTAAGTGTCCTGCTAGAGTTCCCCAGATTTCTGGACACAGCCGTTACAGACCCGCACCGGGTGGTCCCAGCCACGGGACGGCACGGGCCGGCGCTCCTGGGAGCAGTCGTCGCAGACGCCCTTGCCGCAGGCGCGACAGTGGTGGATGGAAAGACGTGGAGTGAACTCCCTATGGCACTCGCAGCAGAACTCGATTTCCTGGTCTGGGACCCAGTATGCAGGACGAGCAGCGTCTTTTACTAGACCTGGAAAAATAAAAAAATAAAAAAATCATTCATGCGTAAGCAACCATAAAAAAAATCTGATCAAAATTCGCACTAATTTAATTGGATAAATAATTTAACCTCACAGTACAGGCAGATTTAAAGCTTACCTAAAGGTATGTCAATGGCACCAACTACAGCACCCAAAGTGTTTTGAACTGCCTCTCCAACCTTCCTTGCTATCAGGGTACCTCCTTCTTCTTCTAAGGCAGCGTCCAGTAACTCTGAAACAGGAGAACAACCAATCAAACAACATCCAAAAAACCTTAGAGTCCAAGGCGGCGCCACACACCGGGCAGATAAAAAAAAAACAACAATTCCATCAATAATGCTCGTTTTTAAAGATATACAGCATATCTCTGACACTATGTCAGGTTCTGCCAGGAAAGTAAATTAAAAAGAAAAGTCTCAATTCTGTAAAAAAAAATGTTAAACAACAATTAAGATTCTAACTAGTACATCTGTTTAATTGCCCATCATTAAATTAGTTTGTTGTACAGCTCATATAGAAGTGTCCATGGTTTCCTACCAGTTGAAATCCCTCTGTTGTGAAAACAGGCATCACAGACGCGGACTGCTGCCAGCCCCCAGCCCCTCTCCGGGACCGGCCGGGTTTTTGATGAGCAGGCGTCACAGAAACCCTCTCCACAGGCACGGCAGTGGTGCTTGGTGTCATTGGGCTGAAACTCTTCCCTGCATTTATGGCAATTCTTGCATATAGAAAACAAAACACACACACAAAACGGTGAGCTGATACGTTTCAGATATTCCTGTAAGTTTATTCCATACGGTCTTTTTATATGTGCTTACCAAGATAAGCGAGTTGGGTTTCCAGTAGGTGGGAGCGATCTGGTCGGTCAGCCAGGAGGTGACCGCTTTGGCAGGTTTCACGCTGAGTTCGGACACGGACTGAGAAATGTATTTGACTCCATCCAGCAACCTTTGAGCAGCGTTGTTGTTGTCTTTCAAAAAGCCATCAGACTAAAAAGCAGAACAACAAACAGAAGCATAAAGATGGAGGACGACATTTTAACCCTTCCAAAGAGGCAACAGAATCCACATCCTCAGCACTTCATACCAATCAGGTTTGATATGAGCCATATTTCTGAGCAAACAAACAACTGATTTTAAAATCTGCCTGCTTTCAGCTCACTGAGCTTAGAGCTTACCCCAGGCCAGATGTGCTGGATTTCTGTCCTCACCACTGTTTCCACTGGATCCTGGTTTCCATACCAGTACTGTCTACTTCTGTAGATCACTCCACAGTTCGGACACTCAATTACATATCTAAACAAAAACATTTCCTTCAACACCAAGAAAGATTAAAAAGCTCGCCCCCCCCCCCCAAAAAAAAATAAAATAAATGAGTCTTTTTCCTCTGTGACTCACCCTGACCAGGCGTAGATGGCCAAACCAAACCACGGTGAGTCGGACGAAGCCGTCGTTTTGGGAACCACTATCACTTCTTTTCCACCTTCATAGCAGGCCTGAGGGAGTCCAAACAGACACGGATCACCTTTACCAAATGGGAATCATTTGAAACCAGAGCTCTTCTGCTCTTCTTTACTTGCCTTGCAAGTGTAGATGCGGTTGTCGTATTGTGCAGAGTACCGGCAACGATGTTTGGCTTCGTGGTCGACTCCCTCTTTCAGGTGATTCATGCTTCTCTTGCAACCTGATCTGCAAAAGGAAACCCAATTCATATTTCATACTTTTTAGTGTAAAAGTTCTGATATCAATCAGAATATATGTGAGCCAAACAAAAAAAAACAAACAAACAAATGGTTTAAAAATAATCTATAAGTATAGCTTTTTAGATTCATATTCATCCCACCTTAACTCTGATACTCATAAATACAACCCCTTAAGCTAAATGGCTTTAGGAGGTATTCATTTAGAGCTCGTAACTTACATCCCTCCTAGGCAGAAATGGCATCTGACAATAAAACAATGGTTTTGAATATAGTATGATAACAAATATCCGTCTAAAATGATTTAGCAGTTTTTTTAAAGAAATTTCTAATTCAATTTCCACAACAGAATTACATGAAAAGCAATATAAATATGTTTTTAAATCTATTTTTTGTCACTAGCTTGAAATTATTTTGGTTTTTTTTTTTGTTTAACACATTAAAAAAATATCCGATAGAAGAAAATACACACTTTCTTTTGATGAAACACTTTATGTTTTACTTTGTTTTAAAACCTAAAAAATACACATAAACTGTTGGTTGTTGAAAGTAGTAACAGATTACCAACAGTGCATATATTTACCAAAAATAATAAGTTGTGTTTTGTTAAAAGATAATGCAACAATTGTGGCTCTTCATGGCTTTTATTTCACTGCACTTTTCTTCAGGAGAACCACAGAAGCCAATCAGAGTTTCTGAGAAGATGGGTGGAGCTAAATACTGGAAGAAAACCAGTTAGATGCTGCAGAAGTCATGAGACTGAGACAAAGATTCACCTTTCAGAGAAACAATGACACTAATACAAAAAAAAATAATTGGGTTTTGTTTTGTTTTTTCCTGCCTTACAATTATGCGCTAATCCGACTCAGTTTAACACACAAAAAAGAAATAAAATGAAGGTTACATTTGAAGCAAAAGACTTAAAAAGGTTTAAAGAGGATTAATAGTTTTGCAATGATCTGAATGGTTGAATTATTTATTTCTATGTTAAGTCACTTAAGATACCAGGAGTAGCTTCCTGTTAGCGACTACGTACCCACAGCTGAGGCATATGCTAGAGCAGGTGAAGTACTCATCTGGAAAAAAGGAGTTACTGGTCATTCGTTCATCTGGAATCTCCCCACAGAAACGCTCACTCAAGGCCTGAACAAAAGCAGCAGGTTAGCTTAAGAACAAGTCAAGAGACACGAATACGGATGAACTCTGACTAGCAGCAACACCTGCAGAGCCTTGAAGACGACGCTTGCAGAGCGCGGTGATCGGGTGTTGTTGTTATCCAGCTGCTGCTCCAGGCTGCGCAGCAAACCACTGAAGTCTGTGGGAGGGTTGTAGGTGCGAGTCCCACGGTACTGGATGGAGCTGAAAGCCTCCGGAAAAAGCCCCAGTTTCCTGAAACGGTCCTGAAGCAGACGCTCAGCTGATTCAGAGGGTTTGTCTAAATGTAGATAACAGATCCAGAGAGAAGAAGGGATTAAATGAAGCATCTCGAAGTCTAATAAATGATTTGATTGTTTGATACCTGATCCCAGAAGCTTGGTGTGGACGGTCTCATGGAAAATGATCACTGCAGGGCCCAGAGTGGACAACGGAACATCCAGACCACAGCGGGCCGTGGTTGCCTTCAGCTCCCTTGAAAAGTGTTTTAGATAGGCGTCTGACGCGTCTCCAAGGAACTTAAAGAGATCATCATGAAGACGGTCTGCATGGGTTCGGTAGATAACCACATCAGAGATAGCTAGAATCTTTAAGAGCAGCCTTGTTCGCTGACCTTGATTAGCTCCTGATTAGATATTGAAAAAGAAGAGGTTATTAAAGATCCGATAAAAAGGGGGGAAACTAAGTAAAAAACTAAGCAAAGAATATATTTTGTCTCATACCAGCCCCAAGCAAGCCCTCTGTGTCCAGGACTACAACTCTATGGATAGGGTCCAAAGCTGCCCAAACACCCACGGTGCAGGACTCCTGTGTGGGGGATGTCTTAAACACCTCTCTTCCAAGGAAGAAGGTGTGGTTCAGGGTGTAAGATTTTCCCTCTCCGGTGTTGCCAAAGATGGAGACCACCTTGAGGAGTTCATCTGGGCTACAGCCCAATCTGCTGACAAAATCCTCCTCATTCTTCACCTGAAAATCCAAATAATATCCATTTGAATGAATACATGATGTAAAGATGAAGCTGCTGCTTAAAGCCTGATCGATTTCTGTGGGTGTTACCTGCATCTCCTCCCTCTCATCAACCAACAGGAAGCTGATCACCTTCTCCAGCTTCAGTTTGAAGTTCTCCATCTCCCCGTCGGTCACGCCGCTCTCCTGAGGAGCCTTGGCGGGGGGATAAGGTGTCAGAGGGTGCTTCCTCTTGTTTACTCCGCCATGGGTACGTTTCTGGCAGTCCAGACACAGGTTGATCTTACAGCCCTGGCAGCGCACCACCGCTCTGAGTCTGACAGCGCAGCTGTTGTTGCCCTTGCAGGAGTCACAGAAGGGAACGTGACCTGCTGTGATCCGAACCCGGTCGTGATTCCTCATGCGCTCCTGCCGGTGGAGCTCCAGTTCACAGCGGGCACACTGCAAGCTGCTGCATTCATCGCATTCAAACGCGGCCTCGTCTGAGCCTCCACAGGCGTAGCTCTCCTGGCAGACCAGGAGAGTGTTCATTCCTTTATCCACTGCCGGACTTTGGCCACTCATGGTAAACCTGAAAGGTCAGATTGTTACCAAAAGAATTAGTTTACTGGGAAATTAACTTAAGTTTAAAAAAAAAAAAAAAGAACCGCCTGAAGCAAAACAGTAAAGGATAGAGGCTACACAGCAGGACTATTATTAAGCAAGTGTCAAATGTAAGGAGTTGATACACAATTTACATCAAAAATCTAAAAAGTGTGGAGCCTTTTACCTTGATAAGCCTAAATTTAATAAAAGCAGTATGATAAACCTTTATAATTAAAATGATTTAACCCAGGAGTTAAATCGAATATGAAAACATAAGTATGGACGAACATCAGCCAACAAACTAGATCACGAAGTTAAAAAAAAAAAAATACAGCAAACAAGTGATTGAAAATGTTGTGAAGTAGTTTAAAGCTGGGTTAAGGTCTAGAAAAATACTGCAAGCTTTGAGCAACTCATGCCTGTTTAATGATTAATCTGAGAAGTAGATCTGTTAAAAGGACAGTTATTAGTTATGTCCTCTAGATATCTGGCTTTCAGAGAGGAGAGGCTATTAAAGAAAAGACATATTTGATAGAAAATCATAAGAAGTCCTGTTTAAAATGTTTAAACAATTAATTTTTGGGGGCCCACAGACAGACAGCACTGCACCTCAAACCAAAACATGTTGATGGCAGCATCTTAATGTGGGGAGGCTTTTCCAAAAGCAGCTGGAAATTGGTCAAAATGAATGATAATATAGATAAAGCTAAGTCCATATTCACAAATGTCATCTGTCAATTTAATAAGGTATTTTGCAATGAAGAATAAGTACACATTCAAATCTCTGCATGTGTACAAAGCTAATTGCTAATTTCAGGTTACGTTTATAAGAATCCACCAGCCGCTATCATGACACATTTAGTTTTCAAACATTACTGATTGTCAAAAGGTGACAAACACGATGAAGTCTACTAACTAACAAACACCCTGTTACTGTTAAACATAACTCAGTACCAAGTAAAAGAAATACTAGGAAATAAACAAGAAAAAAAAATGCATAATATAAAAAAATCTGTTAGGTAACATTTGGATGCGAAGTAACTCACCAGATGGTGCTAAGTTTCAAAAGGTCCTCTGACTCAATAATAAACAACCGTTAGCTAACAGCAGCTACAACACAAAGAAACAACTCACTGCTCCTGTGGACACAAACAAGCCTACCTTCAGTCCACCCACCCAACAAACGCTCACTCCCTGAGGGTATTCGGGTTAAAGACGCGGTCTGGAGTCGGGCTAAAACTGCCCCCGTCTGCCTGAGACCATCCTGCCGACTGCCACATATAACTGCTGTCGGCAGAGCTAGGCTGTGTTGTACCAGCAGCTCCTGGACGTTGCAGCTGATCGGCTTGTTTTTAGACAAGGGTCAAAAGTAGAAAATTACGTGCATGATGGGTAATGGAGTTTATTTTATTTACGTTTCACGAGCTCAGCTGCTCCCTGCGAACGATAAAACATATTCGAATGTATTGTGAATTCAAAAACATCCATTTTCCGCTTAAACTATATTAATAGATTGAAAAGGTTGAATTGAGAACTTTATGGCAATTATTTTTGGCCATTTTTCACTACCCATAATGCTTTGCTCCTCACAGCTGCTTTACAGTTTGTTTGTGGTAAACACCGGCGTACACCGACGCACAGAGCGAGGAGAATAGAATAAAATAGAAGTATTAAAATACAAAAAAAAACGACTACAGTCTCTTATTTGAAGTGCATAATGTATATTTATCTTATTTTAAGGGTAAAAATACTAATTCAGTTGATAGATCGTCTTATTTATCTACTCAAATTAAGGGTAAATAAACTTGTTTGGAGACTTTTTTGTTCATTTTAAGATGTTTCTTGCATTGAAACCAATTTAAAATAAAACAATTTTCTATTTTTTGCTTTGTTATGTATTCACAAAGATGAAACAATTTAAGTATTTTCTACATTTTATAAGTGAAATCAGTTTTGCTTGTTCTATTTGAACCACGTGTTTCAGTTAAAAATATCAAAATATAAAGCAAAAATCTAAAATATTAGTGGTTTGATATTACAGAAGGTGCATTTTAATCAAGTGGTTTCGTATTGCTTGCTGTCTCATATACCTTGGTTATTTCTGTTCCTGTACTGTTAATTGAAACTGAAATTAACGCACACTGTTGCGCATCAAAATAATCTATTAAAAGTAGTTAAATGTTTTGCTCAGTATTTGTTTGGATAAAAGGTCTTGCCACTCACATTATGGCGAACGCCTCACGTGTCTATTTGCGAATAGGCTGTCAATTTTTTTCTCTATACCGTTTGATTGTGATTATAAATAGCCATATTTAATCTTCTGAATCTTCTGTGAAGATAACTTTCAACTAGGCTAATAGCTGCTGAGAGTAATACAATGTTTCCCAAAATAAACACATATCTGGATGTTATTACGCCTTTAGTTGAAGGTCTAGGATAGCTGGACGTTCTGGTGGAGAAAACATTGCACCGAGTTGAGATTGATTTAGGCACAAACATTTCAGCCAGCAGCACTTATCTTTGAAATATATATTTTTTTTACATGAAATTAAGAATTGTTCTTCCTGTTTTAACGAAGCCAACTAATATCCGTCGGTTATCGTTTTCTGTTACCCTTCTTTACAACTTTATTACCTTAAGTTAGCATAGCTTGTTGGTAACCTCGGTTCTAAACGTTAGCTCGCCGCTAATTTTAGCTCTGCTATTTCATTGAATGCTCACCTTTCTTGGACGCGTTCTCTGTTTTGGTTTTATTCGCAATGGAGGACGAATCATTCTTTAATATTAGCGGCAAACAAATATCATTGGACTGTCAGACCCACTCCAGATTTTGTAGGGAGTTCACGGTTAGCTCCCCAAAGATATCCATCGGTAAAGTGATGGTGTACACCTGCTCTGTGTGGCTTTTTGCTTATGCAGTGTTCTTCTTCACGCAGGTAAGCCAGTGTGTCTCAGTTATCACTAAAAAAGGATCCTATCACAATAAAAAAAGCCATATTTACTCAATAAATAGGCATACTACATTCTTGAATAGTCGAAAGTATGGAATAAGGAAAGTAAGGTCTGTATCCGAAAGTGTTTTCTGTTGTATCATTTTATTTATCATATTTATCAGATTTTCCTGCATTCATCAATTTGTCCTTATGACACATCTCTGTCTAATCACAATATATATATAAGTTATTTATATAAGTTTTTAGAATAGTCTGAATTTTTATTATTTAACTACCTTCATTGACCTGTATGTGGTTGTCTCTCCTGTCTTGTAGAACACTGCAGTTCTCTCCAGTGCTATACTCATCACCCTGGCCGGCATGATGCTTCACATCCACTTTGTGAAGGTGGACCATGAGTCCCTTCTTGTTATTGGCTCTTTGGGTATCCAGGTGTCTTCCAGCTATGCATCAGGTCGTGAGGTCACCACTTTCATCGAGATGAGCAAGATCAAAGATATTGTCATCAATGAAGCCGTTTACCTGGTGCGTAAGTGTGGAAAATGATTGTGGAAAAAGGGAAGTACCATCACTTTAAGGGTTTCATGAGTATCAGGATATGGTAAAATGGTCTGTAACTTTAAGTAGCTTCTGAAGTCTAATCCCAAGAACACAACATAACTGTTCGTTGTCATTTATTTGTGAACGGCTACACGCAGGTTTGAATTTATATTCAATCCAAAAAAAGATTTGTTGCTATTTGGGAATCGTTTTGTACTGTGTGAACCAAGCTCTAGCTGTAGAACCAATTGTTTTTTTTGTGTGCGTTTATTTCAGCACCAGATCATCTACTACTTGTGTGTGCTGTTGAAGGAGCCCTCAGAACCCCACGGAGTGTCAAGTGTTGTCACGTTGTTTCAGGTGAGATAAAACACCTGGATGTCAATGCATCATGTGGAGCTTATTTTAAATCACTGTTCCTCTAAAAAGACTGGTTTTGTTTGATTCTTTTCTTTCAGAGCTCCAAACCGAGGCTCAACTGCTTAGTGAAAGTTTACAAGAGCTGTCAGGAAATTCTGTCTACGTGCAAATGACCCTCAAGTCAAGTTTAACATTGTTCATGGATATTTAGTGATTTATATGTAATAAATTGTAATATATACAAATAGTGCATGAAACAAGAAAGATGTTATTTATTCCTATATAGTTTGAGTATTTGAGCTTCTTATAAAGGAAATTATGTATAAAAAAAATTTGAGGTAGAAAAATAACTAAACATACTTTGAAATGTAAACACCTCTATCTATATTTACTACATATAAACTGTTTTATGAGAATTTTTATGTTTTTTTTTCTAGAATCTTGGGTTCTTAAAAAAATAAATGTAATCAAAACTGCTTCTCTTGTATTATTTTTTTCTAGAGCAATACTTTTATTCGTCAGTAGGGGGCACAACTGCATCATAAGAATGGCACAGACACTGCCAAAGGGAACTATGGATGTAAATTCAATTTATTTTAGTTTAATCTTTGGCACAAAAATAAATCTATTTACAACCCATTTAAAACCTAAATCAAAAATGTTCTTGTGGGACTTCATTAGGCCCAACACAAACGTCAGCAATTCGTATTTGGCTTTTTTACTTTTTTTTTTTTTCCCCCATTCAAAAGAAACATGTTTGTGAAATGAATAATAAATAATGATTTAGTACCCTGTCAGGTAAATACTCTCATAAATGAATAAAAAAAACGAATAAAAATGTGCATCTTTGCCTCTTGGAGGCCACGTTTCCCCATGTATTGTTTTCTTGCGGTTGTAAACAAGTCTCACTTTTTTAAGTTGTTACCTCAGATTGCAGTTGTACTGATGTCAGAGAGCCATTTTTGTTGCAGAAGCAAGGTACAGTGCTGTAGTACCTGTTTTCAGTGGGTGGTCATTGTGCTAGGTAGAGCTTTGAATCCCTATAACTGTCTCCAAGTATCTCACTTCCCTTTATGTTGTTTGGTCCATTATATTTTTCAAGTAATATACCTTTACAACAAGATTTTTTTTTTAAAGAAGTGTGCTCTAATATTTTTTTCAATGACTATTCACAATTCATTCCAATCCTATAGGCAGATCCAAAAGCCAGTCTTTGATAATTTAAACCTTGTTGTAAAACAAAATACTTTTGACAGAATTACCGAGTGTGTAGCACTCTTGATTGCATTAATTTGCTGACTTAGCACCAGTCCTCTATTCTGAGCATACACGTGGCGACATTAGGAAGGAAAACTTCTTTTTAACAGGGAGAGCCTTCAACAGAAGCTGGGTCAGTTTTAACAGCAATGTAAATCTTTTTTTTTGTGTTAATGTATTGTTTCCAAATTTTTTATACACGTAATGTTAACATCAATTTTCAATCAAAGCCAGAGACAGTTTTCACAGTTTTCCATTTGATCGCCGTCATGTCATCTTAAACGGTAGGGAGATGTTATTTCTTTTTCTTTACCTTCATCTTCAGAGCCATCTGTGACCAGTAAGTAACTGTATCTGTGTGTGAACTCAAGGTTTTACTGGTCAAGAAAACAACAAGTAAGTGTGATATTCATCGAGTGAAGCATTTCACTGGTGGGAAGAGTGGGCTTCCATCAGAATAATAGTCCCACCTGGAGGTGTGAAACAGTAAGGAATCAGCAAGAGGGGGAAGCCTGGGAGTGACCAAGAGTGGCACCTCAGGGCTTCTAATGGGGCCTCATAAAGCAGCAGCTACCCCCATAGTTGGAGGAAACATTCGACAGAGTAAAACACAGCAAGGCTCCCTTATTAAGGGGAGACAGCTTAAAGTATCAGTTTATGGTCAGACTGGAAAATAAATGCTTTTCTGTTTTCAAACCTAGTAATATGTCAGATTTTCTTCAGCACCTAATATTCATGTTTGAAAGGTTGAGATTAGAGTGTTTGGGGTGAGAAAATGTCATGTTTCATTGGAGGTGGAGGCGTCAGAGACCCACAGAGAGGAGGGATGATACTTTTTCCACCTGTGGTGCAAACCCAAGCCCTCACTCTGCTTCACTGACATTAAAACAATACAACACAGTCAGAGGTGGCGAGTTTGTAGAAATGTGATGGGTACAGTTTTTTTTTTATGTTTTTCAGGCGGCTGTCCTCTAGATTACAATTTGGGTAAAAGAAAACAAACAGGTTTGGAAAGCTCCTTGTAAGGATAAAGTATTCAGAATGTCTGCATATGATGTCGTCATGTGGACGTGGAAAACTAGCAGGTTTTGTTTATGACATCAGCGTCTGGGGCAAAAGGACACAGAGGATTTCTTCCACTACTCCAGGTTTATAAAATATGTCCTCCTGTGTGTCATTTAATTGAAATTTTGTGATGTTTTGAGGGTTCTCAACAAAAGACAATATTACAATCGTAATGTATATTTGAAGCAGCTATTTAGCAGTTAGAATAGGTAACTCTATCTACTAAAATTTGGACTTTATAGAATTAGAGAAACCTAAGATGGTTAAATATCTGTAATATAAAAATTTTACAACAAACGTTTGATTAATATGATGATTTACTTTCTATATTTTGAAGGTGTTGAATATTTCTTGCTGTCCAGGATATTTTTTTTAACCTTTATTTTACCAGGAAGTCCTTTGAGATAAAATCTTTTTTTACTCTAGGAAGACCTAAGAGGCAGGAAAAACATAACAAATAAAGTTAGAAAAAACAATTTAATATTTCTAATAATTTTAAAAGCGCTCAGGTGAATATGATTCTGAAGCTTCAGCAAACTTTGAATATTATTCTATGCCCAAGTGGCGGCAATGGAAGAAGAATTTTTGCTTAGATCTGTGAAGAACTTCAGGACAGTGAAAAGTGGACGAGAAAAGAGAGATAGTTGTAACCAACTGTCAGACAAATAAGGTCAGTTTGCCCAAAATGGTTTTAGAATTGGATTTTAAGCAGTGCTTCTGTCTCTTCAAGTGTACTAAAGGCCACGAGAGCAGAAAGTACAGCTTACAGTGATGGGTCCTGTATGCAGAATTTGTGATGAAGAGTAGTCAAATGTCATTAAGCGTGTGCGAGCAGTTGAGCGCTAAAGAAGCTGCATTCAAGTACAGAATGTCTTCATAATCCAGAACTGGTAGAAAGGTAGACTGAACTAGTCGCTTCCTCATATCTGGGATGAAGCTCGATTTATATCTTTACTCAAACGCTGATTAAAGTTATCACCTGTAAAAGACAGTTTATCATCAATCAACACCCATAACAGCAGAGGTTTCGAGTGTTTGCACCTGTTATTATGTTACGACCATCATACAGACCAATATGAGAGTAAGTTCTATTAAAAGTCATATACTTTGTTTTGTTAGCATTTCGGACCAGCTTCAGTTAAAGAATTGAAAACAGAAGTTGTTGAAACCCAGATGCAACAAGTAAGCAAGTAGATAATAGTATCGTCTGCATATAGATGAGTTTAACATATGACCACATAGGTTTGTTTTTTTTTAATAAAAACCGTGAAGACGACAGGCACCAGGGTACATTGGGATTTATTTATTTATTTGGTGGGGATAACGCTCATTATTTAATAATATGTAAATGTGCCAGAATTTATTTTTTCCAGTCCTGGTCTCCAGGCAAAGCACAACTTATCTCTCAAACCCAACATCGATTATACAACCAACATTAAAAAGACTAAATTACACAAATTTGTTCATTAATGAAAAAGAAAATACAATTAAAGATCCTTGCAGGACTCCTTTGCTGGTGTTTAGAAAAGTCCAAGAGAGAGAGAAGTTTTGGTAATTAAAGGGCAGAATCACCCACCTCGATGTCCCTTAGTCTGGGTTTTGTTTTGGAGAGATCCTCAAAAATGGCTGGGCAGTGCAGTTTTCTATCCAGGGCATAAATTATAGCATTAGTTACAGATACCACAGCTGTTACTGTACTGTGAGCTGCCATGAAACCTGGTTTCATAAAGAAGCAACTTTGCTGTTGGAGACTGTTTAAGTTGAAAGTTAACATGCATTTCCAAGATTTTTGCAAGTGAAGATAGTTCAGAAACGGGCCTAAAGTTGTTTAGATTTGTTTGTTCATCCCATTTTAAAAGAGGGAGAACATAAGCCACCTTCCAAACTTTTAAGTTTGTTTGTTTTAATGCTTTGGTTTTATATATGATTAACAGGTTCAGCTATAAAGTCAGCGGAAAGTTTAAGGAGATAAGGATCAAGACCATCTGGACCAGGTGGCTTCTTTGAATCAATGGCTTTTAAGGTCTTAGCTTATATTCATAAGGTATATCGTAAACCAGATTTACAGTGTAAAAATGTTTTAGATGTCTGCTTTAAACTTGTGATGAATTTAGATGTTTTAAACATTTCTTTGTAACTGGAAGATTTAAAACTATATAGTTTTGGTCGGACATTCTGAGCATCATTTAAACAGCTTCTCTCAACACTTTGCTGGAATTTGGGTCCATTCCTGCAGACAGAACTGGTCTAACTGAGTCAGGTATGTAGGCTGTCCTTCCTACATGCAACATTTGAGCTCTGCACATAAACTGTCAATGAAACTGAGATTGGTAGCCTACTTTGGCCTCTACAAAATTGTAATTGTGTTGTCTTAAAGCCCCTTTGTAACTATTCTGTTGGTATGTTTAGGGTTTTAAACTGAGCAAAGTTGGGATTTTTTTTTAAGGTTCACAACCGCCACTATAATCATTACAGCTGAACAATTAGAAAAATCCAGAACAATCTCTGGATATGCCTCTAAAAATTAAATTCACGTAAGTCTTCAAACTGACTTTTTAAGCAATAGTTTTTATTTTGAGTGATCTTTTCAGTTTTGTTGATAAAATTACTTCATCATGGATGATGATGCAATTTTCAGCCAGGTTCTTACAAGAACCAGACTTGTGGATA
Organism: Jordanella pulchra; assembly: GCA_034780135.1. Lineage (NCBI taxonomy): Eukaryota > Metazoa > Chordata > Actinopteri > Cyprinodontiformes > Cyprinodontidae > Jordanella > Jordanella pulchra. The sequence goes on along the minus strand of JAUZNJ010034819.1, from coordinate 15,274 downwards.
TCCACAACTACCTTTTTCTGATGTTTTCAATGCACATTTCCACATTTCTCACCAAAACATTGTGGTCTCTGGGTCACAGAACCTGTCTCCTTCCTAATAATGGCCAGACATCATGTGTTATCATACTAGCATGCAATTGTTGAAAAAAGAAAAAAATGAATCACCTTTGTGTGTCTTAAAACAGTATCTGAGGAATAACCAGACTTGTTACAGTACTTTCCTTGCTTTTTTAAATAGACTGAAGGTATGTCAGTGTTTGCAGATGCAAACTTCTGATTTTGAAGAAAGAAAGAAAAATATTTTTAACCTAAAACATCTACAGGTCTTATTGGATATCAGTGGGCGAGTGGCTGTTTGTCATTTTATACTATTGAGTCTCTGACCTCAACTGTGTCGTGCATAACAAACTAATTAAAATGAATACAGCTAATTATAAACTCTGGTATAAAGCTGCTTGGTCAACAAAGATCTATTTAATTAGCGTGATTCTCTGTGGTACTAACAGGTAACACCGGTGTGACTTGATCAGCCTGTAGTAGCTTGTAAAAAACAAAAACGTCTATTTTGGCAAGGCTGACTGATTGATTTTCAGTCATCAGTGTCAGAAGGCACATGATCATCAATACTGGACCAAAGAAGGACCTTTTAATTAAAAGGTTGATAATGAAGTCCAAACATACTAGTCTGTGTATTGTTGACAGCAGAGGAACCTGAAAGAATATGTGAAACCAAAGCCTTGATAGTAGAGCTTCAGCTAAACTGGACGAGATGGGTCCCTGTTTGTGGCTTTGGTGTTTGAGAGAACCTTTAAAATCTGTAAAATCTGTTAGTTTAAAATGTTCAAGTGTGTTTCGGTAAATGGACCCCCCTTCCAACGCAGTAGTTCACAGCGTAAAGATAAATGGGGAGGGTTGCATCAGGTAGGCTCATCCAGTAGAGAAACTTTTTTATCTCAAATCAAACAAGAAGATCATTGTGTTGGGCTCTTGAATGTCTCTAGATAATCATCAGACTTTTATGATACAACTCTTAATCTGGATCCTAGACTCTGGGAAATACACAAAGGGCTGGGATAACAATGAAGGGTGGCAGACATGAGGTGAAACCGAGGCAGAAAACCACAGTAGAGGCTTTGACATGATGTGGGAAACGACAACCCACCGAATCCAGTGTTCCTCTAGAGCCATAGCTGATTCAGTTCATTTAAAAATATAAATAAAGACATTTTAATTACAGATAAAAGCCCACAGTTTATCTTTTGTTTTATTAAAAAGGTAAAAGGGGGTTTCTAGTTTAGGAAATGTAACCCTTCCCCTGATCTCTGGTTCTAACCCTCTCTGGTAAAGAAATAATTTTATTAATTTGATTAAAAAAAACATCTATGACTCTCTAAAATTGATATGAAAAATGTTTGGCCCTCTCCTTCAAACATTTCCTTTTGCTTCTTAATGAGATAATAATGTAATTTCAGAACTTTTTATCTCTTTTTGCTCTTTTGGTGGATTCACTGACATGTTAAGTGATCACTATTATATCACAAGGTCCTGTTCGATTTCAGCTCTATCTTTTTTCTCAGCTGGTCTCAAATTTTTACCTTAACCGTCCTCACACTTGACCCCTCAGCCTCACAGACATTGGTCTGTTTTAATATTCAATCCAGGCCATTTTTAAAGCCTTCACTTGCAGTTAAAAAGCTTCTGACAAAGCAAATCAGGATTAATCATGTTAAATGAACTGAAAAAGATCACAGAACATGATCTCTGAATGACATTAGATTTGCTGAAGCAGGTCATTGATGATCAGCTTCACCTCCGTGATGATGATCCTTCATTTATTCCTCAAAAACAATGGTATTTTAATCACATTAAGAAATAACATTTGAAATGTCCTTTTTATCATTTATTTACATTGTTTACATTTTCGGTATTGCTAAAACTCAAATGAATATCAGCTTGTCTATATGTCTTACAGAGACGGTCTGGCATTTATAAAGTAGGCTTAGTTAAATCTCCCGATGTTCCCATCTTGTGCTGTAAATGTGAGCAGATGTTATCAGTAAGAAATATGTTGAAAGCTTTCATTGTTTTAGCATAAGAACTTAACTTTTTTTTAAGTTTATCAAACATTTAAAACCTCTCGCTTCATTGCATTTAACATATCTTTGACCTAAATACAGTGAAAATGTGGTGTGCAGATGTTCAGCACCTGGTATTTGTTGTCATCTCCCTGCAATGTTTAGTATGTTGAGTTCAAGGCTGTCAGGTGCAGTAGAGAAAGACGCCACATGCCACTTTGTCTGAAAAAGTGTCCGTTCATCTGGTTCAAACAGGTAAGAGAAGCATGATGTCAGTTTAGATTTAAATCTTGAAAAGAGTCCCTAAACTTCCTCCCTGCCTTTCAGGCAACATCATCTTTATGATCACAGCAACTTCTCTCTATTAACTCTTTATCTGTAGCAAACGAGGCAAAAAATGGTCAAATACCTCTGTCTTAAGTTTAGTTGAAAAAGAAGGTTAATGTGTTAAGTAAAAAAAAATGAGCAAAGAAAGAAATTAAAGGCTAAGTCAAGTTTAAAAGTAAAATAAAAAATAAGCTCCTCTATTAGCATTAATATTCTGAGGGTTACGTTGTAACACATAAAAAGTGTTTCTCTCTTTCTATAAATGTTTTCCACTAATTTCTTATGGAATCAGTCTTCAGATTTTTTTTCCACATTAGGGCAAGTGACTGTTTAAAATAATTACCTTAAACCTGACCTTCATTTGTGCCATGGATACATTTTTTTCTAAATAATACAATAGTAATAAGGTAATAAGATCGTGTTTTGTCCTCCAATAACACTCTAGACTTGAAATGTTTTTCAGAGTATGTCACTGATTTCCCTATAAAGTGTTAAACACCATTTAGAGTTAACAACTTTTCCTGTTAAATCAACATTTACATGCTTCTGCTAACAACTGACACAAACACAAAGGCTATTTATCTCATATTTCCTCACACTTCTGCTCCCCTACCGGCCCTAATAAATCTGGCCACCTGAATATAAAAAAGATGAGTTCATATTGTACATATTTTAATCACTTATAAAATAATAAAAATATTTGCCGTTATACACCATTCTTAGAATATCGTCACATCAAAAGAATAAGTAAATGACAGTTGAAAATGTCGAAGTTGAATATTCCTAAAGGCTGCAAATGGCAGAAACTGGCAATATCTATCTTCATGTGTTGTGCTTGAGGCCTTAGGGCACATTCAGGCTTCCATAAATAACTACCTAGCTTGCTAGATGCTTTAGAGGACATGTCATGGAAGACGTTTGACTGCTGGAAAGGAAAAAGAAAAGAAAATACACACCAGCAACATCCACAACAGATGATAAGCTAAAAAAGAGAGAAATGCTTGAGAAACTCCACTTGAATAACAATATATGTGCATCAAAGCTGCTTGATCATTGCTCCTTGATGAAGATGAATCAGGAGTCAGGTTTGTTTTGTGACCTCAATTGTTTCCCAATTTTGTCTGAATTTAAATCTCTGGTAGGGATTTATTCAAAACATGCTTATGTTTTCAGTAGCTCAACAGCACTCTAACAAATACCCCGTTAGCCTCACAGATCTTCTACCGTACTAAACATTTTCCTTTCACTCCAAAAGTCACCTGGAGGTGTATTTGTCTTATATGTCTTTATCATCTTTCCTGCTCACTGTGAGGTGTTTCAAGCTAAAGAGTCTTTAAAAGACGAAAAACGTTCACCCAATTACAACCTTAAATTGTAAAAACATTTATGCAACAGATCATGTTGGATTTAGTGCTAGATGACATGTGGCAGAGGAAGCTGGAGGTGAACCGGCAACTTTTGGAAGACAGGACCAATACCCTCTGATCCACTGACTCTCAAAAAACTCAGAGTGTGCTTAAGAATTGACAAATACTTTGTGTTTAGTTAACAATTTTCCATTTTTAAGTAGTTTAATTTATTTCCAGGAAAATATTGTATAATTTGTACAATTCCTTAATTGTGGTGAGTGGCCACACAAAAGATAAACTCAGTAAATGCTTAAAACATAAAGGTTGATGTTTTAAAAAATTGTTTGAGGTGGCATTCTATTGGTGAACACAGACAAGGTTCCTCATTCTACAGGAAAGTCCCATGCCACTTCTGAGTAGACAAATTATATGACCCTTAATTAAGTCAACCAGTTTCTCTTTTGCTTTGATTGCTGTTCAATAAAACGTTTTATAAAAGCTCTGCTGGCATTTTTACCCATTGCTCCTCAGATCCCAAAACTCAAGCCCCTCTCTATTTGAGTTCCCAGTCAGTTTAGATGCAAATATCTATTTTTTTTTTCAAAGCACAATGAAAACAAATGGACCTTTTGTGGCCACACCCTTGCAAGCGTCACCTGGCAGATGTGAGGTAAGAGAGACAAATTTCTTGTCAGACGAGCTGGCAGTAGATAAGAGCGAGAAGCCTGCTCTACAGGTCGGTCGGGGTGGCTGACAAGAAGAGAGCTCTACCTGCAAACGCACATCCGTTTCTGTCTGTTTGCCTGCAAAGCAAAAGGAGAGCTGAGCCATTGTCATGAGTCTCTTATTAGCATGTGGTTTTTGTGTTTGTGTAAAAAGGCAGGACTTAAAAAACCACCCCATTCAAAACTGCCTGGAAGTTTGGTACTCCCATCGAGCAGGAAATAACTTGAAATATCGTTCCATTTACTTTTTCTATTCATTAGTTACTTCACAGCATGAGTGAGACTGCTGACTGATGATAGATTGTCAGTGTGTTCACTTTTAGAGGTGCCTTACTGTCTATGACCAGTGATCCCGTGGGAGCTAATGTGGTTTACATGCACAAATCAAAACAGGGTAACTAATAGGCAAATTAGAGGCTGCTTAATTATACTTTTATCATCCGTACTATGACTACAACATGCTGGAGTTGAGAAATCTTGATGACAAATCTTAATGTTTCATCTCTGAGAACAGCTCTGCCTGCGTAATAACAGGCCTCTCCATGCGTCGCATAGGAGCCAGGCGTTAAAAGCTCGTCCATATGTGTCGGGGAGAATATGCGTGCTCTGTAATCAGCTGTTGTGGAGATTAGAAACATAGCTATGCTATGTCACTTCTTCACAAGTAACCCCGTCAAAAACCACAAGCTAAGACTGCACGAAACATGACATCAGCTGCAGGAGACGCTGAGGATAAGAGGGAGGGAGCCAGATAGCGGAGGGGATTAAGGATGTAATTCGCTTCTTTTTCATTTATGTTGATACTTTTAGAGACTAAGCAGTCACAAGTAAATAACATAGTGTTTCTTAATAAACAAGACACAAATCTACTCTTATTTTATTGGAGACTAAGAAAGAAAAGATTCAGAGTTTTCTTTTTGCATTAGGATAAAGCAACAGCACAGGTTTAGCATAACAAAGATTTCTATCTGCATTAAGACCTTTATCTTATGTAACAGGGGTCAGGAGTGAAGACGACAGTCTGGAAAATCACTAAACATGACCCTCCTCCAGGCTGTCCCATTATTCTCATCTACTGGGAAAAACCAGCAGTAACTTTTCTACTGCATCACAGTGGACTCAACAAGAGGATTTCTTAGCAGGTAAACAACAGCGTCTTCAAAAAAGAACATATGTATAATTTCCGTGTCTTTCCAGTTTGCTTGAAAGATTCCCAAAATCTTTCATTTTCTCCAGTTTAAAAAAAAGGCAGAAACAACAACAGTACCATTCTTTCTACTCCAGAGTGTACTTCTGGGAAAAAAAAAGTATGTAAGGAAAATTAGTCCTTTAGAGTTAAACCCATACAGTTTACAGATTCATTACCCATACAATCAAATATTTCAAGCCTTTGTTTCTTGTAATTTCAAGAAATATTTCAAACCCCAAATTCATCATCTATGAAAATTAGAGAATAGTTAAATACTGCAAACTCATGATATCCCTCCCATTGGGGGATTAAATAAAAGATTTCCTAAGCTTCTAAATGGTCTCTCAGTCTAGATCAGTTGACTTCACCATGCTGTATACCGCTGACTTGAAAGATGACAGTCAATGGTGCCCTTAACAAGGAAGGTAAGCTTTAAAAAGGTCAGTGCAAAAGAATCTGGTTGTTTACAAAGTGTTGAATCCGAGCTTATTCATGGAAAGTTGAGTGGAAGGAAAAGGAATCTCAGGTAAAATTCACAAACATCGAGAGAATTAAGAGAATTGTCAGGCAAACACATTCAGTAATTTGGAGGATCTCAGTTCAATTCATTTAAAATTCAATTCAAAAATGCTTTATCGCAAAAGGGAAATTAAATGTTGTAGAAACTCATGTTTTGTTTTCTCTTAACCAGTAGTTGTAGGTGTTGATAGCTGTAGGTAGGAAGGATCTTCTGTACCGGCCTGTCTAATAATAATAATGTAATAATAATAATAATACGGATCTTCATAGCGGGAAGTCTTCACAATCACTGACTATTTGAGGTACCATGCTTCGGATTTCAGAGCACTTCATGCTTCCTTCTAACAACAAGCTTTATGGAGATGCTGATTTATTTTCCTAGTAGGACTTAACTTCCCACCCTACCAAAGGTACCAAAACCTAGTTTGGTCTAACTCTGCTGGTTGGCCTAACCTCAACTTTGGTATTGTCCAGAGGAAGATGAAAGAAAAAAAGACAATGAGGCATATGACCTGCTAGCTGCTGTCAAAGCTGCCTGGTCATCCATCACACAGCAGCAGAACTGTGACTGACTACCTCCATAACACACTGCACTAAAGCATTAATTCAGACAAAGGGAGGCCCAACTAGCTATTGAATCAATAGAAATGGACATGATTTTTAATTATGTTTTTATGTTTTATTCTTGTTTTTATTTAGGTTTAAAATATTCGGAGTACTGATCTTTTTTAAAATTCTAGTCTTACGAGAAACAGAATGTTTCTAATCTGTTTTTGTAAATAGCAATCGTTTCTATTATTTAAAAAAAGGGCTTGAAATATTTTACTCTATGTTCAGTGACTCTATATATTAAGGAGTTTAACTTTCTGAAATAAAATTCAAAAGATATTGGACTTTTCATGGACTTTACATGATATAAATGTATTTTCATGTACTGCAGGGTAAACATACATTGAGTATTACTTAGAAAAAAGCTTGGTACCAACTAGAAATGACGAGTTTTGCATGTTAGGCTGTTTGGGGAGTTAATATCCTTGAAAAGGCAAAAAAAGAGCTTTTAAACAAAGGGATCTGCCCCCCCAAAAAAGAAAGAAAATTAGCCGTATTTAATAGCAGTTTTAACTATGTCTAAAGAGTAAAACTCATATATAAAAAAGTTTTTTTCTATAAGGTCTGCCCTGTTCAAGCACTAGATGTACTCTGGTTAACTGCTGATGTGAGAATAAACACCATAGACTTTAAAGGGATTTCTAAGACCTTCAGAATAAAGACTGTAACAGTGTGGACGTCCATGGAGGGATTTAAAGAGATCTTAAAGAATATGAAATCAGCTTTTCTCTTATAATAAAATATTTTGCAAATGCAGGACATTTGAAACAGCTGCCAACATGCCCAGCTGTGTTAGTCCAAGCAGGCACACCGCTGTCCAAAAAACGTTTCACTTTCAAAATGGAATCTGTAGCAGAGATTCATAAGTTCACTTCTGTACAATCTAAAACAGACTATGTTTAACTTACGTGAGAGGCATGCCAAGAGGAATTAAATGATAAAAAAAGACCTAAATCAACTAAAAAGAAAAAAATGTTCAACACTACTAACATTTTAGTTAATATTTATCCTCAAAATGCATAAAAGAAGTGTTGAAAACCAAGATAACTTATTTGGTTTTGGTTAGAATATGAAACAAAATGAAAGTAAGTTGCAACAAAATAGTAATATCTTGGTATATTAATTAAAAAATATCAGGCCCTCTATACAACAGATTATGGGACAGTTAGGATTCTTAGCTGCAAAACACAAAGAGACAAGGAGATGGCGGATGGCTCATAACATTTGCAGACATTGTCTTTGCATGTATAACTTTGTTGCTTTGCAGTTTCTTTGAAAGACATTTGTACCCCGAATGAGGATGTTAGTGTCCATATACAGCAGCTCAACTAAAACGAAAGTTTTGGTTGTTTACATAATACTCCTTTGATTACTTCTTTTGATTTTCAGGCTTTTCAAAGATATTCTGAGGAAAGACGTCACTTTTTTAACAGTTCGAACACCTGATTCTGTGATTGCAAAAGATAGGGAATTTATTCGACTTTGTTCAACGGATACAAAGCAAAAGATATGACCGTATTCATCCATTGTGTTTTTATTGAGAGATATCAAGCTTAGCTGAAAAAGTTTCTGCAGAGTGACAACTCTTATCAGAGAAAATCTCTTCCCTTTCTCAGAACAAATGTGTTGTAGACACCCTCCTTTTAGTGACACAAACAGGCTGAGTAAGCCGATTTACTGTTCTGTGAGTTTCGGACAGCAAACAGTCACTTTCTGCTGAACAAGTCCAGACGCAGCTCACTGCTGCACGACACCTCACTGTAACATACAGATGCTGTTGTAAAGCGTTATGCATTACTTCCTTAATCATAGCCTTGTCAGGGAGATCTTTATTTGTTTTCGACCAACTGGTGAATACATCTATGTGGTCATGAATGAACTCTCATTGTATACTCATGTATTTACATGTGCGCTCGAACAGACGTGCAGAAATAAAAAAAAGAGGAAAACTAGGACAGTGACAGCGGTGTTGACTTGCATCATTCACCCACTTTTTTACTGCCGTCATGTGTGCTGTGTGAATGTTACAACAACACCCCCCGACACTTCTGTGAGAACACCTCAGCCCCTTGATTCCCAGACAAGGGCACACCCAAAGCACAGAGTCACATCCAATCAGATCCTGTAGACCTTCCTCCTGGATGCAAATGGCCTTTGATTTTCCCTCCTAGACATGACTTAACTGTTACTTATTTTAAAAAGATGAAACAGCCAATCATTTGCTTGCTCTGCAGCATTGGTTCTCATTATGTTTTAATTTGATAAGATCATAAAAAAATACTCTGTCTTTATATTAGCTTCATATTTACTGCATCTTCAGCGTCTTGAAGTCTTTCAGGCCGTAACTGTTCTATTGCAGAAAACTAATCTGACTTCAGTAATATTTTCTTTGGTTTTGCGACAATTAAAATTGATTTTACAGCTGAAATTTGCTTTGCCTTTCACAAGCTGCAGATTAATTTTTGTTTATCCCGTTTAAAATCAATGTTTATTCAGTGTTTGTGGCTTTTTTTTTTGTCTCCACTTGGTGCAAACCAGAAATGATTTTAAAAGCCTCCGACTCACCACTTCTGAAGAAAAGTGATTTCAGTCTAAAACCTTTCTAAGTAATGAGTCAAGAATGTTTTAAGAAAAAAAAGACTTTATCATTACTTTTACTAGATAAAAAACACACATGAAACACTGGATCTAAAGCTTGATTTTAGCCAAAAACTAACAGTCCATACATATAGGTTAGAAAAAAGGACACAAAGCTCAATTGTGGTGTTGCAAAATGTGATCAGCAAAGATATAACCAATAGTGACCGTCAATATTCGTGCTAGTGAATCTCTCTCATTAATGATAATACTCAATCTTACATCACATTTTTAAAAATCAAATAAACATTAGCATAGTTACAGTGAAAATATGCCTGTAAGATTTCTACAGTTTGTCACATAATAACCATAAACTTCTATGTACTGTATTGGGATTTTAAGTAATGGACAAGTTTAAGCTATTCCATAACTGAAAATAAAATGCTTAATGGTTTTAACAAATAAAAACCTCAAAATAAAAGTGTGTCATGTTGTTTTCTATCAAACTTATTTTACTTTGATTCCTCTACAGAAAGTCCAGCAAAAGAAAGACATTTTCAGAATTGACCTGATTTAATAAATCAAGTCTCTGTGTGTAATTTAAACTCTACATTAATCCAGCTGTAAGAGCTTCATGTAGACACAACAGCAGACAGTGAAATGCAAAATGCAGAAACCTATGTAGGTGAAAAACAGGGACTGTGTGTTACACAAAACACACAACTCAATGGCAAGACAGACCACCTAACAATCTGGAGGCTTTTGAGGCAATAAAGGAGGCAGACGATGCACTTTTAGGTAAAAAAAAAAAAAAAAGGCATTCTAAACTGGGATTCTGTTGGGTTGATTTTTGCTTTTTGAACTGGGAAGAATGATGAGAGCATTCAGCAGGAAGCAGTGTCTCAGTTAGCAATATGAGAGATTAATCTCTTACCCAGGAGTCAAACAGAAGAGTTCATTTCCATAAACTAAAATAACCAGAACTTCTACTTTTGTTACACCTTTTAACAGCATTTTTGAGTATTTCTACACTCTGTACTCATATGTTTTAGACCAAACAACATTGCTGGTTCTATGGCAACTCAATGTATGTAATTATTCATATATTCTTTCCATGATTTTCTTATCTGTGAAAGTTCTCAGTCATCCAGGTAATGATTAAGATTTTCTCCCTGCTGCCTCAAATCTTCTCTTCAGTGTCTGATTTTTTTTCCCCGTTGGCCCCCGGGGGACATTGGTGAAATCTGCTGCAAATACACGACTGGAAAGACGCAAAAGCTCATGGTTGATAGCTTATTTAGCTTTTATCACAGGGTGTCCATCATATGAGAAAGCAATGCATAAAATAATGCATCTGAGATTTCTCTTTTGCACAGCTCCTTAATGCTGCACTATTAACATGTTGGGCGTCCTGACATCGTCAGAGGCATAATGGGCCAGGAGACGATGTTTGATTGAAGTGTTAATCATGTTCTCGTCCGTCTCATCTCACAAGCTGTGTTCACTGCTGCTGTTTACCCCTTTGATCATCTGTGGGCATTGACGCTCACTCTACAAGTCATTATCACCCTCTCAGTAAAGCTATATTTTAAACTGACCACACAAACGCAGCAAGTAAAGCAAACAAAACAAAAAAAAAACTATTTTTTCTGAGATAAATTTTATTTGAATTTCTTTTGGCTCTCGTTTTAAAAAAAATAAGAGTTTTAATCATGCCTTCTTTGGGTGTTACATAGCATTGGGGGCTGTGTAAACATTAGCTTGTATTACACAACTGCATGATTAGGCCAGCAGATGAGATGCATTGAGGTGAACTTGTGCTGTTGACTGTGGGACAGGAATAATCGTTGTTGCCTCCAGGCAGAGCCAGTTGGGAACTAAGATGATTTCTCACTGTCTTTGCTCTGCACCGAAACTGACAGTTTATGTTTTGACGGAAATAATAATGGGCTTAACCAGACTCCCAGGTTGTTTGTTGTTAAACAAATGCTTGTGCTCAAATATATTTCAACTTTAACTGACACAGAAATAATTGTAGAAAATTGATATTGTCACTTTAGCAATTTTTGTAGTTTTGCATAAAGATAAAAAAGTATATTTAAGGATTCTTTGAAAGTCCACAACAGATAATTCTCCTGGGATTATCATTTTGTATAATCTAGTTCAGTTGGCTTAGCAGGTTAAAATGATCAGCTAGTCAAAAAGGTGCAAAGACTTCAAATGTCCTAAAAAAGGTCCAAATTTTTATGCTAAGGCGACAGCGCTATCACGTCAAACCTTTGGAAAGTTTTTCATAAGGTTTGTTTCCATCAGATTTTCTAATGCACATATTAAAGTATTACATCAGATTTTTTTTCTGCAAATGGAAAAAATTCTAAAAAAAACACGAAAATTTGCTTCAAAGTTTTTATGACTGGTTCCTTGGTTTTTAGCTATTGCCAAAAAGGGTTACTGCGACTGAGATGGAAACACTTTCTTCAAATCAGCTCCGATGTAGCAAAGTGTTTTTCTATCATGACTGATCAGCTATTTCTGAATGTTCCTATTATCTGCATAAACATGGCTGGAAACAACATCCCCATTACTAGCTGACATGTTAAGGTAAGAATAACGCGTGTGATGGCAACACATTTATTTAAACTTTCCTCCATTATTGATCTGTGGTAAGTGCTAGATTACAGACTCTACTTCCTGTCTATTACAGCCCCGCACGACGACGTATGACAACATTAGGCTTTGCACTTGAAACCAAATGGAAACACCACCAATTCGCATTTCCCTTCTTTTGAACTTTGCTTAAAATTCACATTTCAATTGGATGGAAAAACAGCTACTTTGCAGGAGTCTGATTTCACTATGAACCAATCCTAAACCCTAGAATGGATCACAGTACCTTGTTGATAACTGCTAGTCTCAGTTACAGTGTGTATGCAGGCCTACATCAGCGTAACAAAAGCTGGACATCATAAGGATATGGTAGGTCAGTGGAATAATGTTGAACAAAATGTTTTATGTGGATAAGTAATAACAGGGATTGGTGAGACAAACCTTCTTTTTCTGTTTTATTTTTTATTCCTATCAATTAGTGCAATAAGACTACATGATAAGATTGATCTAAAAATCTTTGTGTAAAAACAAGTCGACTAAACTGGAGGTGTACATTTTTTCACTTTAGTTGTTTCTCTTGCTGATCCATGGAGCATATCAGCTGCATGAAGACACCTATAAAGGGTTTTCCTGTTTGCATTAGGTGTTAAAAATTGACAATTTATGTTGCTGTATGTATATTTTGACCCAGCAGATTTGGTCACATTTTCAGCAGACCCATAATACATTTAATGAAAGAACCAAACTTTATGAATGTTTTTGTGACAAACAAGTATGTGTTCTGATCACTCTATCACAGAAAAATAAGACTTGGAGAACTTATTGGAAACTCATGACATTATGTTTTTTACAAGTGTATGTAAACTTTTGACCACAACTGTATATGGATGCTTTTAATTTTGAAAAAAATAATTGTCTTGATGAAAGGATTGCAGCTATAAATTAGACAGATCTAAAACCACATGTAGATATAGTTTTCATGTAAACCACTACAGAATATGTTTATTCTTTACATTGCTTTCTCTCTCTCTCTGTCTCTTTACTTTCAGATAGGAGGATCACTGGTAACACAGCACCCCCAGTTTTAATTTCCTGGGTTTGATCAGCTTATGTATAAATAACCACCTACTGCATATATGATATTGTTTTAAAGATTTATCTGGTGCTTTTCAAATAAATAACTAAGACATTAAACTCGTAGCAATAATATTACTTCCGTCTCATATTAGCTTTCAGACATCTTTTCTAAATCCAGTCAATAGGTTGCAAATGTAAGAACTTTGTTTTCTGTTAATCCAAGATCAAATTATGTTTAGGTCTCATCAACGTTGCACTTTCCTGCAATTTGTAAGTGTTTAATTTGAGTTAATTCCCATAAAAAGTGTTTATCAAATGACTTTTGTTTCTTTATTTAATTAAAATATGTTTTAGTTTGATGCTTTTTATCCGTTTTTTCCCCCCATGGTGTTCTGATAGGAGGCTATAAGGAGGATTCACTAGAACTTGAAGCTGCTGTGAAGCTGTGGCTTCACCATCAGACAAACTCTGACGGCTGCTAAAAATGGATTTATACTAAAGGAAAACATCATTGGTGATTTAATGCAGACATGTCATTGCTGTATAAAACATTCTTTTTGAAAATCTTAAACTCTTCCTTTAAGTCGTTCTGGCATTTTAAATCAAACTATGTAATCTTATTGTTTTTCTCACACCTGCCACCGATTTCCATAAGCTCAAAGTCCAGGAGCAAAGAGAGAAATTCAACAAAAGCAAAAGCTTACATCTATTTAAAAGCAAGACCGTGAGTGGTGCCAAGTCTTCCTCAGAGCCTAACTGTTTAACTGCCAGATAAGATGGCTGAGGAGTTATGAGCCAATGAGCTTTGTTGTAAGCTGGGCAGACCTGTTGGTGCACCTGCTGATTCCCAGGCCTGCTTGCCACTCTCAGAGTAGAGTGAAACCTAGAGTGATACTGGCTGTGTGCCAGAAGAAGAGTTGGTTGACGACTTTTGACACATTTGTTTATAGCAGGGGATCCTGGGAGAAAGACCAGCCTTTAGTCAGAAGATGAGAAAAAAGGGTGACTAACCATGAGAAGTAAAAAAAGGAGGAGAAACTGTTAACTCAACTCATGGGAACCTAAAACCTGTCCAACATGAGCTGTCATGATTGCTCAATGAGTGTGTTTTGTCTGAACAATGTGTTTGCATCATGTGTGAGTGTACTGTTTAATCATATAGATCCTTTGATTTCCATCCTTTGTTGTCTTGCATAAGTCAAAGGTGTCAGAGAAGCTTTATAATTTACTTTTTTTATTTAGCATTAAAAGCTATAAAAAGTCTTCCATCTTGTCTTCACACATTCATAAACATTTCTTTTTAAATTATTCATTGATTCATTTCTAGTAAACAAGGATTTAGTGAGGATGTGGACTCAGATGGTTACATTTTATTAATATTGTCACTTGTTCAGCATAACATTTGCTAATTCCAGACAATGAATTTGGTTCTTATGCCATCAACCCAAATAAGCATAAAGCAGAATTAGATGTGCTGTTTAAAACATTTTTAGAAATCCATACCTCACGGACTTAACCTGGTAGTTACTGTCTAATCCAGAAGAATACTTTTTGAGGTTTCTGAAGGAAAATGGATGAACCATTGTGAAACCTTTAAAAGCTGAGATGTCCTGAGATGACATAAATCCACTTCCATCTGGACTAATGATTAGCTCCACTCTCAGATCCAGTCTGTACTTTCTGCATCTAAGCTGGTATTAACAAAGGAGGACTTAAATTCAGGTAAGATACTGACCATTTGTTAACCTTTCAACAATGCCTGAATGTGAGTTTTTCCTTTGACAGAAAAAAAGATGAATTCTGCTTAAGTCGGGGGAGTTTAAGCTAAAACCTGAAAAAATGAATTTGTCACAATTTGTTAATATAAATAATAAGCCCTAAAACAATATCCAGGTATGGTTAGAATGAAACGTTAACTACGTAAGTTTATTGGTGGAATAGTTACACCTTCACCATGTAAATGCTTTGACTCATAACGAGAGATGACATACAGCAACACATATATACACACTACTCAAAAAAATTAAAGGAACGCTTTGTAATCAGAGTATAGCATCAAGTTAATTAAACTTCTAAGATATTGATTTGGTCGGGTCAGTAGCAGAGGGGGTTGTTAATCAGTTTCAGCTGCTTTGGTGTTAATTAAATTAACAACAGGTGCACTAGAGGGGCAACAATGAGACGCCCATCAAAACAGAAATGGTTTTACAGGTAGAGGCCA
>JAUZNJ010034818.1:0-12531 GCA_034780135.1 Jordanella pulchra | reverse complement strand
GCCTCTGATACCCACAATGCACTGCTCTCCAAAATTCTCCTCCAAAATAAAACACAGAGAAACCAATAGAACTCTTTATAAAACTAATCAAAACATCCAGCCTGGGCAGAACACCTATCTTATACCATTATTTCTTCATATGATATAGTGATGGTGTTGCTTATTACAGAAGCGTATCAGTAAAATTATATTAAACTGTGTTAGAAACTTGATACAATAGAAAATGGGTTAATACTTCTGGTTACAATGCCAAAAAAAAAAAGATGCAGCACCAAAAGGACAAGCTAGAGCTCAGACACTCCTTCTCACAGTGTTAACTTCTCAATTGCAAACAGACCAAAAAAAGAGATAAAATGATGGTGAACATCTGTCAAGCAGGAGCAAATGGACTCCGAAGCCAGACAAAGGTTGCTGCTGTATTTCCAGACAAATAAGTTAAATGTTTGTCAGCACACATTGCTAATGCTGGTCTTTGTAGATTCTGTCTGCCTTCACCAGATCAATCTGTAGTTGCAGAGCTGATGTATTTAGAAAGCATTGGGGTCAATTCTCCATACTACATTCCAAGTCAGATGCAAATCAAATAGCTGGTGAATGGGTTTAATTTCACTGGTTGTTGTGTTTTGAGAAAGTCCCTCTGAGGTAATGTGAGTCAAAATGTTTGTGCACCAACTGGAAATTAAACTTTCTGTTATCAGAACTCTGAGTTACCGGGTTGAGAATATTCCCTCAATCACAGAGGAGAAACAAAAAGATCACAAACATGTTGGAGAATCACTTGAAGTATGTAGTTATCCAACTGGGCATTTGTTAAATCATATTTTAAAAAAAGGGCAAAATTTTCTAACCCCATGAGTCGGGAGTTTCCAAGAAACTCCCCTTGAAACACATCATACCAGTAAATTTCAAAATCAACAACACACTTTCACCTTTATCCCAAAGACAGAATTTTTTATGCTATCCAGTGCAGTGGGGACTGTACAGCCTTCCATAGTAGAGATACAAAACAACAACTTCATAAACCCATGGGGCAGCATTGGAAAGCCAGCAGCTCTGGCTAAGATCCACCTCAAGAACAAAGGGTTGAAGACCCAAATTTTCAGATCTTGGACAGAAAGGACAGCTGGTTTGAAAGAGGGTTGACGGAAGCCATCTTTGCTAAAAGAGAAACTGCATCACTACACAGAAGGGGCGGTGTTGAGGTTTCCAAACATTTATAATTCATTCCAAAGAAATTACATAAGCACTTGTATCATGATTTAAAAAGGTTTATCTCATAGCCCACACAAAACAAAAGACTCTGACACTCCAGAAGAACAAGGGATGGTTATTTGATTTGAATCTCACTTGGAATGTGTGCAGGAGGATGGACTGCCATGCTACGTAATTACATCAGGGCTCAAACTACAGATTGCTCTGCCGTGAGCCAACAGCATTGACAAAGACACCTGTATAGGTGTTGAAATGTCTTCAAAAGTAAAAATGAGCGAAAGTCAAGTTGCCTTTCAGTTTCCGCCTCTTTTGAGGTTGCCATGTCCTGGAAGACTGAGAATTTACACAGGCAAAGTACTATTGAAGATTTGAACAAGAGTGCACCACCTACTGGACACGAGGACTCAAACCTGTTGCTATCTCCTTTAAATGAAATCAGTCATATCAGAAAATTGCACACATTTAGAAAAGCTAATGAGCAACAGCGCAAATTGCTTCAGTTAGCTAGGTCTTCTTAGCCTAGTTGTTGGCTTCAAAATATACCAAAAAGTGTTAACTTCCACATACTCAAAATCCAGGCAAAATTTGCAAGATATTTCAGTCCCTTCTGCCAAACTTCTATACAAGTGAAACACCAGACATTACATGTTTTGGAAAGATGTCAGACATTATTTCAAAGTGATTCTATTTCACTGGATATTTAAGCCAAAACATAAAACCCAATCCATGTGGTCTTGGAACCTGTTAAAAGAACATTTGAAAAAAAAAATACTGTTGGAACAAAGCACCAAAGGCTTGCTTGCAGCAAAACATTTTTTTACTTGTGGTCTTTTCCACATTGCGAAGTTTGATTTATACATTGAGGTAAAACAGTATTTAGTCAGACACTGATCGTCCAAGTTCTCCTACTTAGAAAGATGAAAGAGGTATGTAATTTCCATTATGGGTTTGCTTTAACTATGAGAGACAAAATAAGGGGAAAAAATCCAGGAAATCTTATTGTGGGATATTTTTTTCTACATTTGGTGGAAAATATGTATATGTATAGTCACTCATACAAAAAGCAAGATGTCTGTTTAGGAAGCTGTTTTGTCCTCCACTCGTTTCCTGTATAAATGACACCTGTTTGAGCTCATTGTATAAGGGACAGCTTTCCATAGCCTCAAGCAGTCAGACTCCAAACTCAATCATGGTGACCTGATGAATGACCTGCAGAGAGCTGGGACTAAAGTAAGAAAGGCTACCATCAACAGACTATGCTGACTCGCCAAGACAGACTCCAATCCTGCAGAGCCAGGCATTTGCCCTGAGTGATTCCGTACATTTTCAGGTACTTTTTTAAGTTTAAAACGAGAACATATGGATGATCCAGAAGAGAAGTGGAAGGATATCATGAACTCAGATGAAACCAAAAAACAACTTTTAGTTTAAACTCTACTTTTCGTTTTTGGAAAAAGAAAAAAGAATACCTTGCTTTGGGGGCTGTTTTTATACAAAGGGGACAGGAAAACTGATCTGTGTTAACGGAAGAAAGAATGGGTCTATGTTATTTTTGAGACTTTGAGCCAGAACCTCCTATCAGTGAGAGCGTTGAACATGCAACATGGTTGGGTCTTTTAGAATGACAAGGATTTCAGACACATCGTTTTGGAAATGAAGGTATGGCTCCACAAAAAGCATTTTAAAAGGTCCTGGAGTGATCTTGCCAGTCTACAGACCTTAACACCTTAATTTGCAGAGGTGGTTGAAAGTCTGTACGAAAGGCCCAAAATATCACTGCTTTTGTCGAGATCTGGTGAGGACAGCAAATGTTTGCCAACAAAGATTGTGCTACTAAGAATTGAGTGGAATTTTTTTGATTGACCAAATATGTATTTTCCAGCTTAATTATGATTTTTTTTTATCGTCTCTTAGTTGAAGTGTAGCTATGATGAAAATTACAGGGTCTTTCTGCATGGAGTTTGCATGTTCTCCCCGTGCATGCATGGATTCTCTACGGGTACTCCGGCTTTTTCCATGGTTGTATGTGCTTGTGCGTCTATGTGTTGCCCTGCGACAGACTGGCGTCCTGTCCTGGGTGTACCCCGCCTTATGCCCATAGTCTGCCGGAGATAGGCACCGGCCCAACCGCGATCCTGATGGATGAAGCGGGAGAAGATGGATGGATGGATGAATTTGGATAAATATGTTTGAAAGAAATTAAAGATTTCTAAAGACACTACTAAAACACTGGGGAAAAAAAACAAACAATATTTAAAAAACACTTTCAGAAAACATAAAGACATATTTCAAACATATGCAAGAATGGTAAGAAAGTCTCTCTCTTTGGATACAGACTATTAAAAAACGAGGAACCCGACAGTTTTCTTTACAAGATATGCTGAGTCATCAAATATATAAAGATCTTGTTCCCTTTCGTCATTTATCTACACCGATGTTTGTATATTTAAAAAGCACTTCCCAAGGAAAGATAAAAATTATTTTTTTTAAAAAGCAATGAAATACAAGGTTGACATAAATGATATAATTGCAATAGAAAAGGCTGGGAATTAAAAGACAAAAAAAGTTGCTTTCATCTGAAGTTCCAGTAGAACTGATAGAAAGAGGGAAACTGTTTCAGAGTCTAGGACCTATTGTCAAGATCTGTATATGGTTTTGTTTTCTGTATCTAGTCTGAGTTTTCTCCATGAGGATGTCTGGATGCGGGCTTATCTCCCAGTCAGCAGGAGCTTTTTATGATCCAGTCTTTGCTTCTGCTGTGTTTCTTGACTGACAAAGTTTAACCCAGACAGCGTGCTGGAGAGATATTTAGTTATATTATATTATTTAAAGCAGGTACAGTATATGTGCAAGATGCTTTCATTGATTTTATTTAAATAACAGAACAGTATTAATATTGCTAATAATAAATATACTGATATGCCATAAGGCTCAGTTATTAGCAATGTGCTGTTTTATGTAATGATCAATGAGGTATTTTTTCTGATATTGTATTTGTAGGGTTTGGAGGGTCCCTTTTTGCGGATGTTTGTGCCATCTGGAGGACACATAGAAATATTGCATTTTTAGAGAAGCAGATTAGATAGCCTTGAATCAAATAGTTCAGTTGTCTAATAAGTGGGGATTTCAGATTTCAGCTTCAAAAATTAATTATACGATTTTAGGGGTTGAAATGAAAACCCCAGATGTGACTCTTCACATATGATCGTTTACAAGAGAAGGTGAAAGTTTACATTTTTTTAGGTATCTGGATGGAGAAAAGATTACATGAAGAACCCACACAAAAAACAACTGTGAAATAGTAGTGTGCTTTGTAGCTTATCAGGCAGAGACAGGAGATCAGAGAGATCTACACAGCATACGATCCATAGAACAACAATTAGGTCATTTCTAGATCTTGTCATCTTTATATTTGTTCTTGCAGCTAGAAAAAGCTCTTTTTAAACATGAGATGATTCAATCAAAAACCCTGAAAATCTGCAGTGATGCGTTTACAAACATTTCAATACCTGCACTGTTGAGTAAAATGAGTTAGACAATCCTGACTGGCACACAAAACCTAACTGAGTGTAAATTCCTACATTTCTGAAATATGTAGAGAATAATGACTAACCTCTTATTAATAAATCAGAAACTCTAGCATGTATTAGATGGGTAGCCTTCGATGCATTTATAAGGAGCCAGTTATCCATAGGAAATAATAATTAACCAAATATAATAAATATGGGGATGCAATATCTTAAAAGACAAATAAGAGGTTGAACTTGAGATAAATCTAAAAACCCTGAATGGAAAGCAAAAACTGCTAATGTTTGAATCGACATAAGATTAACATTTGATAAATCTTCATAACTATTACGATTGAAGCAGACCTGCTATGATCAAGGAGACCAATAAGGAAAACTTTTATCATGGGGCATAAAAGCTATGCAAAATGAGAGGGCAATAAATGACATATGTAGATAGAATCATTATGTGTCCTTTAAAACATTATTGATCTCAAAGATTTATACATCTGAGGGAAATAAATCCCATGTCTTACTGGATTCCTCTTTGATTCTAAGAGTCATTCTCTTTGTGAAGAAGCCAGAACAGAATAAGTGCCAATATCTATGAATGAGCTTTCAAATACATAGAAAAATTTTAAAAAAGAAAATAGCATGGACCTGACTAATCTAATATAGATGTGTAATAAATAGATAAATAAATAAATTACAACCTCTGTGCAGCATGATATGCTTCTGGAAAGTTATGCTATAAAAAATCCCCTTCTACAAACACTAATATAAAGTCCTTATTTTTCTAATCTATTAAACTTGGAATTTAGTTTAATAATTTTTCTTTTTCCACTGTACATTATCTTCTCAGTTATCTTTATCTGTCCATACTCACTTGTGGAGCATTCAATGATCACACCCCACATAAAACATTTCTGTTCAGTCAATCTTGCGTTTGCAATGTACTTTCCTCTTATTTTTACCTGCTTATGTACAGCACTTTGAATTGTTACAAATACCATGTCTTGTCTTTATATATCCACTATTTTCCGTCATTTTCTTTTATTTTATAGTTATTTAGCCGTTGGGTGCTTGAGATTGTTTTTTATATCCATATCAGTGGTAGTATTTTAGGCTTATTTTTTTCAAGCAAAGCTTCTAGAAAAATTTTAGATTGAAAACCAGGGTTTTCTGTGTTAGTATTAACTGTTGAATGGCTTCTCTTGAGACCCTAATTGATTAAAGATCTAAAGCTAAACACTGATTACAGAAGATCCTGACATAACTACAAAATGTATAATTATGAATAAAAATCATGATGCTAATTCAGTATCAAAGCAAACGTATTCAGATAATGAAATACTTATCAGTCTGTTGGGATGGTTTTCTGTTAACAGCTCTGGAACAGAGTTAATATCAGAATCTTAAGGTTGATCCTCTTCTGCAACAGAGTCTATGTTAAAATGGCTACTAAATTTGGTGGAGAATGTGAAGTGGCTGAGGCATGCAGATTAAATAGCTCAATAGTACTAATGGTAGAGAATTAAGAAGGGGACTATTGAAGTAGAGAAACTGAAATTAGTTCACTTTTAGGTAGAGACTGCAGTGTGGAAATTATTTCAAAACCATTGTGTTATTAGCCATTTTTTATTGAGTTTTTTTTCTGGGGCTTTTTTTGTTTGTTTGTTTTTGGTTATTTTATTCTCTATACTATAAAGAGACTGATTATTTAAAAAGTTTAATACTTCACAAAATATGGGTTCTATGAAGGGATTTAAGGCAACTGAACTTTCTGACCGGAAGGGGGCAGCTGTACGCCCGCGCTTCAATTGCGTGCTTAAATCAACAAGAAGAATAAGACTTAGCATTAACCGTTGCTAACCGCAGATGCTAAAGTTGCTAATAGCTGAACGCTGGTGTAAGTTTGAAATGTCTTTGCTAAAGTTTCATATTTTGCTTCAAGAAACTATCATCACGAGGAAAGGGAGATTATTGTTTGTGTTTTTATATTTGGCATACGTTATAACTTATACGTAAAATGAAGTCACGTTTGACTTGTAAACTTAGCCGAACTTAAAGATTTTCTGCCCAAATTAGCTCACAGATGTAATACAGATCGGCTCTTGACATAAACGTTTTGTGGATTCTGTGATGTATGGTGAGGTTTCTCGAATTCGCGGATCCGAATAAGCAAAAGTGGAAGCAGCATGTGTTTTACAGCATCTTCTGTTATCAATTTTTTTTGGAAGGAAACAGGATGAAGTTAGACAGTGTGAAATATTGTCTCAGTTTTAATTTCCTTATCTGCTAACTACGTGTCCAGGCTGCTAGTAGCCCATTGCAATCGATTAACGCTATGTAGATCAATAAGTGCTGGTTAAAAGCAGCCCCTTAATATATGTAAAGAAAATGGGTGTGCAACGTGATACGAAAAGTAGAATCCTCCTCTTAAGTGCTGTTTTGATTCGTAGAAACCAGCAGGGAAAATGATCACATTTTCCTTTTTAAACATTCATAAAATGCTTTGACGTTTGATAAGAAGTTAAGCTTTGTTATTATCAATGTTTAATGAAATAACTATGATATAGAATCTTACTGTAAGCCCTATGCTCTGGCAAATATTATTGCATTCAAGGTTAGCTAAATATTAGTGTTAAGATAATCAAGTAACAGTTTTACACATTAAAAAATTAGGTAGTTAAAAACTCATGTATTTAAGTGTTTCAAAACACCAAAAGACAAACTTTGGAAGCATTTCTCTCAAATTTGCTCTAATATCTATTGATATAGGACCAATAAAACAACTGATTTTGAAAGGTTGAGATCTCCATACTAAAAGAGGATGTATTGTACTGTATACGACTGTGATACATGGTCAAGGCAAACCAAAACTCTAATAGGATTTTCTTTATCCTCTCAAGGCTGGGGTTTGTCTTTTTGCTTTTGCAACTTTTCCCTGCAAATTTTTCATTCAATGTAACTTTTTATTGATTTGCTTTGAGC
This sequence comes from Jordanella pulchra, assembly GCA_034780135.1. NCBI lineage: Eukaryota > Metazoa > Chordata > Actinopteri > Cyprinodontiformes > Cyprinodontidae > Jordanella > Jordanella pulchra. The sequence continues at coordinate 4,819 of JAUZNJ010034818.1, read as the reverse complement.
AACAAGGTATTTTAGCTTTTTTGTGAGGATTTTATTTACCTGGACCACTGTGAATCCAGCAGTTTTCACATTATTAAAACAACATAAGTGCATCAAACTATGTCATTTTTTTAAGTTCATCTTAATAAAAAGGGTAAACTAAATTCGAGTTTTTTAACCAGTTGCAAGTCAGACGTCTAAATGAATAGAAACAAACATATTTTTGCAGTTTTGTTTTTATTGCTTAAGTGATTTTAATGATACCTTTTTTTCTGTGTTTTAGAGAATCTCAACATGGCCACACCAGTGTCTGTGCTACGCCTACCAAAAGGTCCTGACCCAAACAGTCGTGGGTTTGATCCCAATTCTCCTCGCTTCATCGCCCTCTGCCGTACATCTATTCCTACTTCGGCTGGAACAGATCCTGAGCAACTGCTGGGAGAACAGCATGCACGTTCTGTGCTTAGAGAGCGTTTTCTACGCTGCCTGCTTGCCATGGCTAACAAAAAAGTTCATTTTCACATGCACGAGAAGGTGAACGTCGAGGCCACATTTGGGGCGTCAGATATTGATGTGCTGAACTTTCAGGTGTCTGACCTGCACACTCCCATCGGGGTGCAAAAAGAGGCCCTCATCAGATGTCAGGATGTCATTTCATTAACGTTTGATGTGTGAGACTGAGTCTAATTTCTATCACTAGCACTTTAATGTCTTTGCTTTGATTCTGTGAAATACTCCATCAAGTGTTTGTTTTTTTCCCTCTCTCTCTTCAGGGCAGTATTGATGCAATATGTCCAATAAAAATCTTGAATTTCCTGAGTCTGGTTTAAAAATTGTGACCTACAGATTCAGATCTTTCATTCACAAATTTTTTGTTTCACCACAAGAGGGAGCCATTTATTTTTAATAGAAGGCTTGTTAGAAACCTGTTCAGTCCATTCTGGGTTGCAATAAGTATAACTGTTTTGAGTAAAGTTAGTAACGTTATATTACTGTTGACAGTTGTTTCAGATTAGTTGACGTTTTGTTTGGTTTCTTGACATATTGTAATAGGGTCATCAGATTATTCAACACATTGCCTGGATGGTAACACTGCACTCTTCTATTAAGATGCTAAAAGAACCTATTGTTTTTGTATTAAATGGCAAATGTATTATTGTTGTATAAATATTCATATGTTGGAATATTTGTTCTATTGTCTCACAATTTCTACCTTTTAAAAAATTTTTCTGCCAATTTTTGTATTTTGAAAATAAGTGTCAAAGTAAACCTAAATGTGCATTCAGGCCGAGCGTGGTGTCTGCGGCGAGGGCAGTGGATTTACATTGTGTCAATATGCAAACTGCGTGGGGAGGGGCAGGGAAGCGGCCGGTGTTGAATTAATAGCGGTTATGGTGTTCCGCTCTCCCTTCGTACTACTTGGTGGAACTGAGGTGTTGTCAAACAGCGGCACCACATGGAGAGAGCGGGGTAGTGATCGCTGAAGTTGGTCCGTTATATTCACCCGTATCTTTATTGTAAAATGCTGACAGCGAGACTGACAGGAAACGCTATGGGGTAGCCAGGGGTAACGGCAGATCTAAACTGAAGGGTCTGGGAGGCTGATAAACTAATAAAAAAATTTTTACCATTCCACCAACTAAATAAGGTAATTATATCTAATGCAAGCGCAGGAATGTCATGTTATGCAATAACTTTATATTCTGAAATGAGTGCACCATTAATGTCTGCTGGGATGATGATGTTAGCAGAGATTAAAAATGATTCTATATTGAAAAGCAAATCAGCACAAACAGTTTTACCTGCACAAATCAAATAACACTGAAAAAGTAGAACAATTCAGAGCTTAATGGGGGATAGCTGACCTCTAGATGACCTAATCAATAATCTGCAATATCCCTGAAACAAAAGTAGCGCCCAAAATCTTTATATTTTTCATTTTTACTACGGAAACTTTAAATGCACAAGCCTAAACTAATAAAGCAGCAACCATTCATTCTATTTGCGGAGGGTTTTTTTTTTATCCATGTGTGTGAGGTTCCACGCATCTGAAGCTCCTTTTATTTAATGACACTGTCCAGGGTGTAAACTGTATCTGAAATGTGGAGCAGTGAACACCCCACGGTGCCCACGAAAATCACTTTGGACCCCGCGTTTGGTGTGAGCTCACTTTTGAAATGCATTTGAGCTTGATTGTTGGACTTTATTGGTCTTTTTGGGTCTCTGAAGATTCAGGTCTGAGTTCATAACTAAACCCAGACCTGAGGACACTTATTTCTAGCTGTAATTATTAAGCTGTGTGCTAACGTTTGATCCCTCTGCTTTTGTAATTGTGTAATTAAGTTCTTAAGATAATAATTTTAAAAAATGAAGAAATGAAGGGTAAGAAAGGAAAAGTTTTCCAAAATTCATCACTGGAGGCTGATGCGGAAAATGACGGTTTAAAAAAGATTATTTCCCACATATGTGAAAAATAACAGTAAACAATTTTTTGGTTGTATATATATACACATATTTTTCTTTTTGAAAACATAAATTAGGAGTTTGTTGTAGGCATGTTGAGAAGTTAAACATTTTAATGCAACGCATGCAGTAAGTAAAAAGTAAGTAAGTCAGGAATGGTTTTACAGAGTGGGACATTATTTTAAGTCAAGGATAAACAGCTCTAAAATGGATCAAATCTTTTTGGTTTAATGTCTTACAGGGACCACTTTATGATAGCAGAAAAGATTTTAGTTATTTAAATCCCTTCTCATAAATTAAATTTAGAACAACTGGATTCATCATTGTTTAGCGCCAGCCCCATTTTGGGTGGGGGTGGGGGTGACACCTATTTAATCTTCTTAAAAGGTGTATTTTGTGAGTTTCCAATAAGTCATTTTATTTGAGTACCATTAGGCAATCGTGTTGTGTCTGTGTCTCTTTTTGTACCTGAATTATCTGACCACTCAGTAGAGACAGTCATCAGTGAAGCAGTGACTCATCCCTCCACCCCGCCCACCATCGTCATCTTGTTCTCCCTCTCACTCTCCCTAATCCCAAATATGCCTGAAACCTCTCATGATGTCATCAAGCTTGTGTGATTCAATCAGGAAGCCCTCAAGGACAACCAATGATAATTTCATATACAGAACAGGCATGCTGCTTTGTGATCAGCTACCCTGAACCCCCTTAGCTCCCACTCTCCACTTTGTCCTCACAATATCAATGCGTATAAGGCATATATATACAGAACTGAATAAAACTCGCATTGGGCTTTATTGTAATCTCTCTAAGTGTTCTGATCAATGGTTGTTTAAAATTACCTCATATTTTTATTTTGGGTGTATGGCCACTGTTTCACTTACTTTGATTAAGCTGAGTTGCTAACGTTTTTTTGATTGTTATTTAAGACCCTTAACTCTAACCTATGAGTCATTCAGACATAAATGAACTCTTAAACCCAGATTGTCAAAAAACATTAGTAATTAATACAATCAGATTCGCAGAAAAATGTGTATAGGCTAAATTTTGGCAGCTTTATCAACTTGGCCAAGGAGCGTGTTGGACATTAGCATTAGCATTGTTGCTTTGCTATAAAAAGCTAATAATTTTTTTCTAAATCTATTCTGTAGAGATTCCTTGTAAAACTGAATTTCAGAGCTAAGATTAGCTGTTTATTGGCAACAGTTGCTTCAGGGTGAAGAATATTGTTGATAGCTTTAGCTTTAGCACAGTAAGGTAACTAAATTAAGCTAAAACTTGAGATAACTTCTACTCCTGGGGCACCATTAAGGTACTATGAACCCAAACATGACACTGACTGGGCAGTTGCAGAGGCAAAACTCAGGCCTGGGAAAAATTTGAAGAAACCATGAAGAAAGGCTATATTTCAGTGTCAAAGCAGTTCTGTCAAACCTTCCAATGTCCCCCGAGGATTACCCAGGGTTTAACGGGAGCTGCCAAGCTTGACTTACTACGTTTTCAGATGGTGAAAGGAATGATTTTGAGGATCTCCTTAACCCGGCTGACACACGGCCGGCTCTAGGATCTTTTGTACCCAAGGCAAGAGTGTCCCTTAGCACCCCCATTGAGCTTACACTCTTCCAAAAAAGACTCTCCACAGTTATTTCATAATTATTCATATTTTATTTTACATATTCACACAAACACCATTTAAAGGCAATAACCTGAAGAATAAATATAAATTTAGGGGGTAAAATTACAGTATCACAATTACCAACAACTTAAAATTGCTTGTACATGTAATGGGTACTAAAAGACAAAGCTGTAAACTTTGAAAGGTAACACTAAAGAATAAATGTAAACTTTAAAGATAATAACCAAATATTTGGAAATATCATGGGGCTGAAGTGCAAATCATAACCAGCGCAGTAAAACTAAGAGATATCAAAGTGAAATTTCTACCTCCCATTTTGTTCAATATTTTCAATAAAACTTAAAAACATAACACAGCATACAATCAAAGTAAAGCTCGGAGGAATGAGCATGACTGTGAGAATAGCAGATGTATTTTGTTTCTCTATTTATCAGAAGCATGAGCAGTGGCAAGCAGCCAGCCAGCTCCAAAATGACCAAAACAAAGACAGGCTCATGACATTTTCATATCCAAAAAATTCCACATTCTGTCATTTAAAATGCACAATGACTGGACTGGAAATAAAATATCAATAGAAATATTGATTAAGACCACTTTAGAGTCAGGCTCAGGAGCAAAATGTCATGAAGCGGTTGTTTGGTGGGTGGTGAGGCAGAGGCAGAACCAGGTTGTAGTGGAAAACAAGAGGTTTAATAAACACAGAGTCCAGAGACAGGGTTACAGGTGATGTGTCCTCAGAAC
>JAUZNJ010034817.1:0-12531 GCA_034780135.1 Jordanella pulchra | reverse complement strand
GGTTGCATTTCTGAATTGAAAAATGTCAAAATGAAATGATAGAATTAGTGTTCTCAGTGATGTAAAAAGTAAGAAAGTAAGTAGATATCTGTGCTTTATTCAGATTTAAAACAGCAGGAATATCAATATTACATTTTCAATGTTTGGGACCATTGGATTGTAATCTTAAATCTCTTTTCACAAATATCTTAGAAAATCTTGAGATTTTTTATTGTCAAACAAAATCTTCACAGCCTTTTTTTCTTAACTCAGAAATGTAATGTTCAATAATTTCATGAAAATTAATAATTCTACTATGACGTTCAGTTCGTTAATTTTGTAGTTTGTTTTTTATGGAAATGTAATTTCCATAAAAAATCCCCAAAATAATTGGCTATTAATATTAAAGACCTGCATACAAACCCCACAAAAAAAAAACAAATTGACAGCACCCACTATTCACCCTCATAATACTGTAATATTAAAAGGTTAGGTAATACTAGTACTTCTCTAAATAAAACCGTGCTGAAGCATGAATGTGCACCTGTTCTGTTGATATTTTGATGGATATTTGTTACAATTTCATTAAATCAAAATTAGACTAACTGTTAGAAATAGGTTTTTCTCTGTGCACTCAACTTGATTTTCTTAAAATCATTTGTGTTTTTATTTTTACAAAGGAGTGCATAGCTATTAATGGAAAATGAAGGGAAACACAGGGAAACACACATTTGCTGTAGGGGACAGCAAACAGTCTTTCAAGTCTCAGCTTGAAATGGCAGAGCCTGTTTCGTAGCTCTGTATATTCATTATCACAGCAAAGCTGACGCAAGCTCTCTGCTTTTCTGTTATATGTATTTAAAACCATACTCTGGCAATTGCCTTTGGGTCATTGCTTGCACTTAGCATGCTATTATAACTATTTAAACAGTTTTCAGAACTATTTTTAGGGGAATTTCTCTAGCTCTTAGCGACTGATAAGATGTACTAGTTGGTCAGAGACACTTATGGCCTTAAGGTCTTTTTACAATGTCTTTCGTGACCATGACTTAATAGCCTGAAAGTCCTAACAAAGAGTAAGAATTAACCAAAAAGCAGCCTTTACGCCAAATGAAAATATGTGTATTTTTGTAATTACAGTGTATATTTCATGACTGAAAATATAACGACCTGTCACATTCAATTGTTCTAGTAAGAATCCAGCAATGCACCTCCTGGATTATATTCATAACTTCATAAAAAAAAAAACAACAGTCACATCTTTTAAATGCATCTGCATTAGACTCTTTCACAATCTTTTCCCTTAGCCCATGAAACAATTTGCTCAGCTCTCACCGACTGTTTGTTGACGACTCTAAATAACCATGTTTCTCTTCCCAAATACAGGCCTGTTTGGTCACCTACCATTTGCAGTTGATGGGGCCACATGTCTATGTACATACTGGTTCTTATAATATGTGCCTGTTTACGCTGCTTGCCCCTGCATCTTGTACTTACAAGTGCCTTGGTGGACTTTTCATCCTTTGCAAGTGTACCTACATTTGCCCTACATTCACCTTCCCCCTACTCATGAGCCCACCCTCACTCACCTTTTGATGCAAGCAGATATGGATGGAAATACAAATGACCTAAGATGAACCCAGATATTGAGCTGTTTTAAAGCCAGAGGCTTTAAACAATATCCCATCGCTGCTCCAGCATAGCTGGAGAAGGAGGGGCAAGGGTTTCTCACAACATCAGGGTTTTATATGGGATTTATGACCCTCGTCCCTCGCAGCGATCTTTTTCTCCACTGGCTGTTTTCCCAATGGGTAGAATTAGCAAGTGAAGAAAACAAACAAATTACAAGGAAACAAATGAAACATCTAATAAGCATATATTGATATGGAGAGAAGGCTTTCAGCAGGATACAGCCTGAGTGTGGGAGAATGGAGGAAGAGCCCTGTGTAATCCTAACACTTCTCCCTCTATGTTTCCATTTACCTCTAATTTCTCTTCTGCCCTGCTGTCCCGTCCACCCTCTGTGAATAGTCTGTGCGGCTCTGCGAGGAGATCAGCTCAAAGGATGGGCAGTGTGAGACAGATGGGCAGATGATGGATCTGACGTGATAGACAGCAGGGTGATGGATGGCCGGCTGGCTGATAGGGGATTAATGCAGTGCTGAGGCTGCCGCTGCACAGAGGATGGCTTAGCGATAGATAGATAAAACTGACGAGCAGATAAACAAGAGAGCACTAATCCACGCCCCCTTGACGGACAGAAAATCAAAGCGAGGGAAAAGAGCCACTGAGGGAGATATGGACCTTTATACTGTCATTGCAGGGTGTAGAGCTTTCATGGAGAATGTAAGTGGGCGAAAGATGGGATGAGGTATGGCACTGAGGGAAGCTAGAGCACAGCTGTGTTTTAAGACATTGGTCAGTAATAGTATGTTTCTGTTTAGAGCATATTTGTGAGATCTTTGTGCATGAACTCACATGTAGAGCAAGTTTAGATTGATGTTGAAACCCTTAAGGGTGACAGTTTAGGTTGGAGATGAGTCATTTCAAATGATGCTAAACAGTTTAACTGCAAAGGAGATTAGGTGTAGCAGCAAATTGGCCATAGTAGGATGTGATGGGATAAATGGAAAGTGGAGAGTGGGCTGGTTGGGAATAGTTGATAAGAACGGTTGCTGATTCCATCAGCACAACAGCTTAACCTTCTCTGTAACGTGCCTGAATAACAGGTTCAAGCCTTTTCATTTGTGCAGTTCTGCTAACCTGTGGGATAAAATTACCTGTTGTGATAAAGGGACAAAAAAGGTGATAGAATGAAGTATTGGCCAAGAGAGAGCTGCTCTTGAAATGGGGAGCAAGCAGCCTATGCTTGCATTATTATTGAGCGCTAAGCCTTGTCTCTGTTCGCCATTTCAGAGGACCCCAGGGGTTCTGGCATCGATCTGGTGTGCTTAGAATGCACTCCAGTGTCACCTATTTAAACACTGAGAGCTGGTAGCCAACAGAAACGGGCGTTTATTTATCAAGCCTCAGATTTTGGCTGCATGGATGACAACCCGATTAGCACTTAAAGGAGCCCTAAAGTCTTACATTTGAAGGGAAGAAATCTATACAGAAAGAGACAGAGCAATCTTGGCTGGAGAGAATTATGGGGGTTGAACAGAAAGGTGAGGGACAGTGTCAACAGTGGGTTAATTAGTGGGTGGTACAGAGTGGATGAAAAGTGTTTGACAGAGACAGGCTAAAGAGGAAAAGGCAGGGAAAGATAGTGTGTAACAGAGACCAAAGGGCAAGAAGCAAAATGAGCTGGAGGATATTACTGAGAAGGAGTGACAATGATCAGAGAATAGGATGAGTGTAAGTAGATGGGTCACAGAAAAGATGTCTGATTAATGCATAATAATTTTGTGAACAACTTAGAGCCTGGGCAAATGAACAAATTGCTAGGCAAACATGTGAGTGATTCCCATGTAGCTGTGAATGTTAATGCAAAATTTGTGGGGATTGTACAGCAACGAGTGTGCTGCTGAATGAATGAGTGAAGCATGATGGAGGAAACTAAGTGAGTAATTAATGGGGGTCAGTGATGAGTGTGTTGACAGAAAGTGTCAGCTTTAACCATGCTGACCTGGGAATATGGACTGCATTCACAAGGGTTGTATCTGAGTGCCTGCTTGGACGTGAACTGACACTAAAATTGGATGTGAATATTGAGTTAAATGTGAAATGAATGTAAATAAGAAAAGTGGGTGGATGGTGTTTTGCATATTTATGTCTGTCATTTGTTGTATTCACTGCATCATTTGAAATGAGTCTTCGAGATGTTTTTTTTTCAGCCTCTTCGCCTTATAAATGCTTCTACATTTAAAAACCTCATTCCATCATCCAAGCAATCATAGCACAATGATTTTGTCTTGATATGAAGCATCTTCTAGACCTCCCTACCACTTGTAGCTGAGGATAGTGACTAAAGATACTGTTTTTTTTTCAGACTATACCTTGTAATGACTTACATTTTTCTGAAAGAGGTGAACACGAAATCTAACTTTAAAGCCTAATACACTTTGAAAACCACTAAGTGTTCATAAACCCTTTTGTGTAACTTTTTAAAACATATTTCGATTATGTCAAAACCTTAGAGATGAGATTGTTCTGTCCAGTGCAGAATGTGTTATAGCTAACTCTGACTAAACAATGCCTCCCATGACATGTCAAAAAAATTAGCATGCCATAAATGCACAAACATTCAGTGTCATCCCCTTTTTAAGAGCCTTTCACTTTTTGCTGCCTGCTTGTCTCTCTCACCTTGCTGTTGCTTTGTCTCCTGCCCTCTTTACCATCTTAGACTGCAGCATTCATGTTTGACCCTGTTGTAGTCTCCTTCAGGGCCTGTCTCTTGGTGATCAAGCTCCATTATTTATGCTGTATCGTGTTTCACCATCAATTCCCGCAATGGGGCGGTTTTAGACAGATTTCCTTGAGTGTCACAATAGCAACGAAACTCAGCAGAGGTTGGAAATGGAATTAGCCTTAAATAGAATTTAATTTTCACCATTGTCGCCTGTCTACCACCCAGACAGCATGACTGGCTTGGGTAGAGCTTCTACCATTGTGTGTTTGATGAGTGTGTTTTTTTTTCTGTGTGTATAAGAAAGTAAGAGAGAAGTATTACTATTGTTCTGTGCAACAGTGACCCCAGAATGAGACATGCATGTGAAACTAAAATACTTTTAAAACTTTTTAATCAGTTGGTTTCCAGGTCTGGTTAGATTTATTAAAGAAAGACTTACACTGACAACCTGAAGTTCCAGCAAGGCTGCAAAACATCAATACCTGAGTCTATTATACAGCAGGAGATGGAGACTTTTTTTGATTGATGGAAAAATAAGTGTGGCCTTCTTTGTGAAGTGGAGGAAATTTTTAACTCCTCTGAGTTAATAATAAATAACAATGAAAATCCTTCCTCAGGTCAATCAATGACCACACTTCAGCCATCGCAGCTGTAACTTTTTTGATATGAAACTTATAAGCGAATGAATGAGTAAATAGATAAATGAATAAGAGCTGCTGAAGTGTGAATCGATGTTTATGGATTGGCATCCTAAAACCTGCTGTGCTGCTGCTGAAATGAATACAGTGGTGGTTGTGTGTGTGTGTGTTTGTTTGTGGGACTGGCTGTGTATTTGTTACCTTGTGGGGACATTGTGAGGCTGATTTCCCAGGAATATACTACATTATGGAGACTTACAGGTAGTTTTGGGGACCAGTCAACTGGTCCCCATACAGAAACGTTTTATTCTAGGGTTGGGGGTTTAGGAATAAGATGTGCATTTAGGTTAGGTTTAGATATAGTAAAGCACTGGTAATGTTAGAGTAAGGGTCTGGGTTAGGCCATAAAAATAAATGGGAAATGAACTAAAGTCGATGGAAATACCCAGTAAGGATACTAGGACATGTGGGATTTGTGTGTAGGTAATCTTTTATTTGTTACATTGTGGGGAAAACCGCTGTTTTAGGATTAGGGGTTACATTTAGGACCATAAGATATGAATTGAGTTTAGGTTGGAGTTAGAGTTAGGTTTGAACCGGTAGTTTAAGACCACGGTTAGGTGTTTAAATATGAATAGAAGTTATTGGAAAGCCCGCCCCCGATAGTGAAACCCGACTGTGTGCATGTGCGTGTGTGTTTGCATGTATAAGTAATGCAGAGTTTGAATGTTTCTATGATGCTTTAGATTTGTTATGCACTGTAAAGGCACATATATTTTATGTGTTTGTCCTTGAGAATTGAGAGGTATGTGCCTGGAAGTGTTCAGGTTTTCAAAGGCGTCTGGATTTCTGTTGAATAATTTTGTGGATTTTTATATTTTTCTTGGCTGATATTCTCCCTATTCACCATAAGCGTGCTCAGTTTTTCAATAAATGTGTGAGTAATTGGTGCTGGGACTGTACTAAATCTTCACAATCACCACTGACAAAAATATTTAATACCTTTATTTAATTCTATTAATATTTTTCAAAGGCATAAGTTTCCTTCTAATAAAGGTGAGCAAACTAAATCTTTAGCAACATTACAGTATTTTAATTGTCACAATAAAAGCAAAACCATTAAGTATTAAGTTCATCAACTACTGTATAAAAATATCTAGTAGTGTTTTTTTTTCCCTTATAGCAATATAATATAGAAAATAAAAGGCATGTTCCAGGCATGTTAATATGTTTGTTCCATTCAACCATCTTCTGCTGCTTGTCCGTCAGGGTGACTGGGGTTAGTGCCTATCTTCACCAGTCCATATGCAAAGGGCCGGGTACATCCTAGACAGGTAGCCAGTCTATAGCAGGCATTTGATTAAGTTGTACAATTCATTCAAGAAAGTTTCTACACACTATAGTACTGAGAAGTATCTGATCCATTCAAATGTCTTAATATTAGCCCTGATCAGTTTCTGTTTCAGTTAAATTTGCTTCAGATTTCCTTTGGTGATTAAATATATGACTGACGGAATAGGTTGGCACAGGTTCTGTCAAGCTGCTGCTGAACTTTTGTAATTTTAAAATTCCTTTTGCAAATAAATCCATTTATTAATGTTAAATGTCTTAAAGGGTTTATAAAAAATTGAGCCATCTCCTTTATAGTGCTTCATATTGGTAGTGCATTAATAAGTTCATACCTGAAGCTTTATTTAGGCTGTCAGCGGTTAGAAGGATTCATTGGTTTTTAGAGCAACTCAGCCTTCTAGACACCACTCCGTTGCACAGCTTGCGTTAGGGCTTAGCCAAATCCTTTGGCTTTTCCTGCTCATCTGCCTCTTAGGCAAAATACCTCTAAACAATATGTTGGCTTTTGCCTTTTGGACTAAACAGACTCCCAAAGGCTCTTTTTCTGACATACTTTTTAGTATCAAAGGACCTTCAAATTTTCAGCACACCTCACTGTTAGTAGACTTCAGGTAAACTTCTGCACCGGAGAATATTTACTGTTTGTATCCTTTGGTGGTCAAGAAAGGATGGGACTGCTGTGTGAGGATTCAGTCCCATAAAGGGTATCTGTGTTTAGGAAAGAGTCCAAGATGAGAAAACTAATAGGTGATTTAAAATAAGTTTGAAATAAGTCTCCAAAAGCACCAGTAAAAGATTCCACATTTATCACTAGCAGCATTTTTCAAAATAAAAATAGAGTTGCTATGTTGCCAAGATGTTGGGAGGCAGATAACTGTGTATGCGTGTGTATGTAATGCTGTGCAAAGGTGTTTGCCAACTTAGGTAGATGAAATCAATAAATTATAAGTGATTTATGTGTATCTGTTCGTTATCAGTTATTGTCTGAGTAAAACCTACAAGAAACAGGAGTTTTATTATCATGTGAACAGGACTGTCATGGGCTTTTAAATCCCTTTTAGCTTCAACATTAATTAAGGAAACTGTTAGTCGACAGGTAATTGTGTTTTGCTGAAGCTCCTTTTCTGGATGCACACAAGGGTTTAGGGCAAATAGAAAGAGTAGCAATAGATGGAGCGCAGGTGTGGATGCCAGCTCAAGTTAGGATGTGCATTTTGCATGTGTGTATTAACATTTGTGTTTTTTATGCATTCAGATGACGTGGTGGGAGGCTGAAGAGGCAAAACTGTGATTTGTGAGTCTTGCATTCCTGTAATGTGCTCAGATCAGATCAGTCAAAGACAATAATGCAACACTGAGCCAAGTACCGAACTGCTCTTTCTATATCTCTCACTTCTGTTTCTCTCATTCTGTCTTCGTGCCCCCCATCCAGTTTGTCTTTTTTTTCTTTTTTCACTGCGGTAGGAGCCAGTGTTGCTGCAGAGAGAAAGATGGAGAGGGAGAGACAGAGAGAGAATAGAAAGAGGCAGGAAGATTGATGTTGAGAAATGGAGATAGGACTAAGAAAGCGCCTCAGAGAACAGAGGGAGGAAGGTGGTCGGGATTGAACAGTAAACGATTACTTCTCTGCTTGTGTGTGTTCCTGTTACAGACTGATACCAAATCAAACAGTGCTCTTTCTTTTCTGACAAACACACAGTCTCATAGATAGTCACACAAACACACACACACTGGTCACAACCATTTGAGTTTGTTTTTGGCCAGTGCTGGGTGGTGCTTGGCAGAAGAAATTAAGCCTAACAACCATGGCATCTGTCTCAGCAGCAGGAGAGTCCCGCCTCCCCACCCACACATGACCTGCCTTGCTTTCATTGACTGAACCGCCTGCTGCCAGCCTCAGGATGGACCGCTGCCTCTGCCTCCAATGCTGCCCGCCACCCCCCACACCAAGTCGGCCCCCCTGTATTACCAACCCCTTTTTATGCCTGAACCCATTTTTTTCCTCTTGAGCAACACTAGGAGCCTAGTGATACGGCTGCTTCAAATATTCATAACAGCCATGCTACAACACAGAGCTTTCTATTCCCTCCATTTTGAGAGGCAATTCTCATGCTGTAGATGCTGCTGGCCTAAACATCATATCTGTGCCTGGAGTCAAGTACTCTGTGCACATGAACAGTAAGCACTTAGTATTAGGCATTGCTTTTAAAAGTCAGGTTGACTCCCAGCTGATTGTGTGTGGAGCTATATATAAACCCTGCTTTCTTTTTCCCCCCCGTTATCCCTTTATTCACTACCAGCTCTCCCTCTCACCTAAGTCTGAGCACTGCCACCAGGCTACTAATATGTATGCAAAAATATCCCGAAGCTATACATTCACTCACCTTCCGGACAGTTTATCGTACATGCAGAGACTATCAAGGACATAAATGTTTTCGGGGCTTTTCTTAAATTGCAAACATTATGCCACGTCAGATGATTTGAGAGACAGCTTCCTCTGTAAGAGAGGTTCTGCAATGTCTCTCAGCAGACTGATAAAACATCCATGTGGAGCAGCTGCCTGTTTCTCCTCACTTTTTTATTACCTTACATCTAGCTACCCCCTTCTTCCTCTCCTCTGATTGTTTCTGTTTTGTTTATCTTAGCTTATCCTATCTACTTAATTTTTAAATGTTGTTGAAGCATAGCACCATCTATTGCTAGAGTTCCTTCAAATTTGTCCAATTCTCATTTTCCGCCCATCTTTAGCTCCCTGTCCAATCATTCAGGAATACTGGTACCCTGGGACCCTGCTGTTTACCCCCTATATGCAGTCATTGTGTCTGCAGATTATTTCTCTGGGGGGCACCCTGGGTGTGCTTTCCACCATACTGTGTTATCTAGCTCATCAAGTGAGTTGGAGTGGATCAAGAAGGGTGAGGGTTACAGCTTGGTGCTCTGACTTGTGGCAAACAAGTGGCCCACAGAGACAAGTTCTAACAGCAATGAGTACAAAGGATGGTAGTGATGCTATAGCAATCTGATCTGAACTGGCATGGTTTTCAAACAATGTTATTGTTCGGGATTTCATATTAAAGTGGCTCTTATTTTTTATTGAAACAGGCAGCGATTAGTAAACTGCACCTACCAGCCAATTTGTTTAAGCATACCTTGCTGTAACCAGTTTGACATTGCCATTACATTAATTATTCATGGTAGGGATGCCCCCAAATTCCTAAAGGATTTCTTTGGAGGTTTTGGTCCATATTAACTCAGTAGAATCGTTCAGTTTCTGGAGATGTTGGCTCTGTCTCCATGGTGCAAATCTAATGTGTTGTATTGGATTACGATCTGGTTAGCGTGGAGATTCTTGGTTTATAAATTGGTCTTATTATAATGCATGTTCATTTCACCAAGTAACAATATTTGAGTTTTTTTTACTTGTTGCAATGTCCTTCTAAAATTTGCTTTCAAAAGACAGGTACAATCCATACACTAAAGGGTGTCTTTAACTCATACTCAGTTAGTTCTGAGAGGGCCATAAACTTTGATTCATTGTTTTTGACTCATCCGAGTTAGGTGAAAGGAGGTAGCAGGTCCAGTGGGTAAACCCAGACATTCCTTACGCCACTAATCTCCTCCAGGTCTTCTGTATGTTTATCCACAAAAACTCTGGGATCCTCTCTATCCACCTCTAGATGCTTAACTTGATTGATTCCCTTCCATTTTCTTAGTTAATGAGCTATTTGTGTTTGGAAACAATTGAAGAGATATAGCTTATGAAGTAGCTTGTGGTTATTAATAAAAATACTGCTTAGTCTTTAGAGTTACATGTCTTGCCTTCTAAAACCAATATCAGTCATCATATCTTTGCTTCCCTTTAATAGTTTGGAAACTGATAGTAGGTTTTATCATATTAGCTGTTTCTCCTTTCTCCTGTCTCCATAGTCGCTAAGTGGTGAGCCATCTTTCTGCAAAAAAAAAAAAAAGGTGGGAAAGCATGGTCTTGGAACACATATCCCTTATTAAAGCTGTCCTCCCAGGGTGCCCTCTGACTGGCTCCCCTGTAAATCTCCCCTTTAATTGAGAGAGGGTACAGGAAAAAAAAGACCCTTGCCTTAGTCTTGAATTTATTCTTTCTTTGAGGTTGCTTAAGAAGGAGGCAGAAATAAGACATACAGGGATGTCCTAAGAATCTGTTAAGGATGACCAAGCAAAAATCACATGTAGACATAGGGAGAATTTGATAGGTATGAGGACATATTTATATTCACCTATGAAGTGGGTGGCAAGAGTTGAGAAGAAGATGAAAAGGCAGCTTGGTAATGGAGGGATACAGACTGAGAGGTTCAGCAAGGGTGATGCAAGGAGAGGAAGAGAAGGACAATGGGTGAGGAAGAAAGAGTAATGGAGGGAGACAAATAGAAACTGCTGGCAGAGAAAGAAGAGGATGGTGTGTGTGAATGTGTGTGAGAGAACGAGCAAGAGGTAAAAAAAGACACGTGCTGATTTCACCAGAGTTGTTGCCTGACTGTCCCCCCTTAATTGGGTTTCCATGACAACCGTGTATAAGAGACTAAGGATCCAGTAGAGTGTGAGATACATGAATATGTGAGTTTATGTTTGCAATTCCTCATATGGAATTGATTGATTTTCTGGACGATACCATGCTGCATGTAAAACATAAGAGATGTTGTAAAGGTGGCTTAGAGTTTATTATCTCTAACAGTGTTTATTTTCCCCTATTTGGTTGATGAACTAAACAATGAAGGCGGAAACGAAAAGATTTGGTTCATCTCATTCCCCTTTGCTTTTGGAAGCTTTTCAGAAGCTATTATGCATTTGCAATTTATCTAGTCCCACAACAGCCATATTGAGTGGGGTTAGGTGATGTCATGCCTGTCAGGTGATGTTGTTCGAAGGACCCAGCTGCCACAGAGTTGAGCAGTCCCATAGGAGGACCAATCTGTCATCATTATATTAATGGCATGTGGAACACTGCAGCACCCTCTCTTGTGTGTGCCAAAGCTAATGAGCAGTGCCTTAATTGTAAAATTAATTGAAAAACATTTTGATTAAAGACCACTCTTCTAACCCTTCTTCCATCTTCATCAGCTCCACCTTGGTCTTATGTTGCCACATTTCTATACTTTCCAGGTGTGTCCTTTTCAGTTTTCTCTGGAGTTCAAATTTCTAATTCATTCACATTTTTTTTCTTCTCCTTCTTAGTTGCATCTCTGACCTTTCATTGTGTGTTTGAGCTTTTTTTCTCCTTCAAGTTTTTTCTTGGGACCATCATTTCTCCTCTTCTCAACATACTTATTTTCCACTATCTGTCAGTCTCGGCATTCATTAGGCAAATTACAACTCTTTTATGCACTCATTCGCTGTTCAACCCTCCCAATTTCTCCTCCTCTTTGTCTTTTCCCATCAGACTCCCCTCTGTGTTGCTGTCTCCCTTGTCTTTAATCCTCATGTCTCCATGACTGTCTATTCTACATCCTCAGAATGTCAGTGTTTCTTTGCCGCCTTGCAGTGATGGAGCTGTAAGAAAAGGAAAAGAAATAGAGTTGGTATGGTAATTGTCTCTACTGAGCTGCACCCAGACACCTCCTCAGACCTTCTGTAGCCTAAGAGAGTGTCCGCACTCATATCTCTGAATCTCATATTCACTCACTCCCTCGTTTCTCTTTTGCAAAGCCCCAGAGCCTAACGGATAGAGGAGGAGAGTGATATGCATGGTGTACATTCTCTAACGTCCCCTCTCAACCCGTCTTTACCTCCGCTGCTCTCCATTTCTCCCTTGGGTGGATTGGCATTCATTTTACTTTCACAAACCTAGCACAAAGTCTTTTGCCTCTTCAGTCATCATCCATGTGGCCTTAAACACCTTTTTGTGCACAAATAATGATCTAATTAAATCTAACGAAGGAAGTTGGTCATTGTGTCTGATACCATGAAACTTAAATCATAATGAGAGAGAGACCAAGAAAGAGAGAGGGGAGATAGAAAAGTCAGATTGCAGTGTGCATACACAATGGTATGCACATTTTTTTCTGTGCTGTAAAAGAAATTAAATTGAAGTATTTGATCCTAATGGTTACATTTGGAGGCAAAAGTGGTAAGCTGGAAGCATGAAAATCAGAATCAGAATCAGGTTTTATTGCCAAGTAGGCTTTCAGACTTACAAGGAATTTGCCTTGGTGTTTAGTGCACAACACAACACTTCTATGA
>JAUZNJ010034816.1:0-12532 GCA_034780135.1 Jordanella pulchra | reverse complement strand
TTAATGGTAGAGTTTGGTGAGTTTTCGAGTATGTTAAGGCCCCCAAATTAGCGTTCTCGCGGGCAGAAGAAAAATAAGAATCTGAAGAAAGAGAAACATTCGAAATACAATAGGCCTTCGCAGAAGGCTTTGCTGCTCGGGCCTAATTTTAAACAAATGAAGCTCTGTATTATAAAACCTTAAACATATATGAAGGTCTGTACATTAGCATGTGTCATGCAAAGTATAGTGAATGAATTTAGTATGTTGTTAGTAGTTTGCTTTGCCCATTCCTCCTGTCACACAAATATATGTGTGTAACTTTAAAGCTCCTATGCAGTGGATAGAAACATTGGGAGGTTCCTCTGCTAAATGAACTCTAGGTAGGAATCATCCTGCTTGCTGTTCCTAGCTCCTTCCTTACTGCTATTCAGACAGCAGTTACCATGGTGACCACTGGAGCATTTCCACTTTTGCCCTAGTATGTCCTTACCGATTTGCACTATTCAGAATCAGCCCCCACCTCTGTTGATAGAAGACCTCTCCGCAGCATGCTTCATCCACCACCATGTTTTACAGTAGGAGTGATTATGTTTAGAGTGATGTTCAGAGTTGTTTTTCTCTACCACAAATCTTTCTTTTTCTTTTTTTAAGTTATCACAAAAAGATCTTGTGTCTGATCTGACCAGAGAACCTTCTTCCATCTTTGTCTCCATCATCATCTCTTCATGGCTTCTGATGACCCGTTAAATCGTCCTACTCTTGCCACTCCGCCATCAGGAACAAATGTTTGGAATGCAGGACCTAAAACTGTCCTGTTACAACTTATTCTACCTGAGCTGTGAATGTTTATTTAAAGCTGTTTACTTGATAGCTCCTCCAGAGCTACCAGCAGCCTCTTGACTGCTTCTCTAATTATTGCTGTCTTTCCCAGGCTCCTTAGAAACTGCAATGTCATGGTGGGTTAGAAGTTGTGCCATTTCCTTTCCATTTTCAAGTGATGGATATAAAATACTCTGCAAGATGTTTCAAACTTGTGAAACTGATTTATAAACCTGAACTTCAAACCTTTTTTTTTTGACCTTTTTTGTTTTCCCTTTTTTCCTCAAAGCTAGTTGTTCACCTCCAAACTTCAGAGGCTTTGTTGAACAGCTGGATTATGCTGATGATAAATTCAAGGTAGACTTTGTCTATTGATGAACTGACCTCTAAAATGGAGCTGGTTGTACAGAATTTCATTTAGGTGTATCAGAAAAAGGTTACTTGAATACAAATTGAAGTTGGCGGTTATAACATGTGGAAATGTTCACTATTTACTGTCAGGACCCCAAAAAAATGTTCAGGAACAACTCTGATTTATTCTTTATGGTCCTTGCAGCTCCCTGTAGAGTACAGAGATCAGTTTATTATTCGCCTCTGCTGTGTTTTTCTGGGAGAAATATATCCTCTCACACATACGGACAGGAGTAATCAAACACAATCTTTCAAAGAGCAGCTTCTTTTCTTCTTTGTGTCTGAAAAACAGCCGACTCCACCTGAGGGAGTGTAAAGCTGAGTGCTTTCTGTCAGGCTTACTTCACAAACCTTTAAGGTGGAATTCTGTCATTCGAATGACAGAAGGGGGTCCAGAGGTTTTGCAGCGGATACAATTTGAGGAATGAAAACTGACACTAAGCAAATAAATAAATAATCTTAAAAAGAAATATCAAAGTGTTTTTTTTTCCCTCAGCTAGACCAGAATTCTAAAGAATTTGTGGAAAAGCACCGAAAATATCTGGCTTCCTGCATTTGATTTGCACTCATCTATAATTAACTGACATACTTTGGACCTGTTAAATCAGAGTTATGATATTTGAAGATATGTCTTTTTAAAAATCGGTTCAAAGAGGACTGTGGGATGTGATAATGTTCCATATTTAAGAAAAAACATAACAAAACCAAAGTTCTCATCAACCTGCAGCTTGTGTGGCAAAGATTTAACAAAGCAGGAATCTGTGGAGTCACCTAATGGTGACATATTGGATAATAAATATAGCCAAGTATTAACCTATTTAACAAGTATCAAATTAAAGCAGCTGCGAGCATGTATTAGTGTGGTGACAACGAACACTACGGCTTGTTCCTTTGCACAAGTTGTACTGTATCTTTCCTCGGGGCGTGATCAGAACCACCACTTTACCTTGCAATAAACCTACAAGTGCTTATTTTCTGGTTATTCTGCTGACATAGTCATTTCACAAAGCTTGAATCATGCACAAAGTCACCACACCTGGACTGAACAACAGAAATAAAAATCTACACAGTGAATCTTTTAAAACAACACAACAAATGTATGGCTGACCAAAAGTAAAGTAGGGCTGGTGTATTTTCCGACTTCTGACAAAACTTTGGAAATCTTCTATTTTAACACAGTTTAACTGAAGACCCATTAAAAATCAACAGGGTTTGTTGAAAATTTCTACAAATTACAATGTAAACTCCTCTTTATCTAAAAGAAAAAAAAAAGCTCGAGAAAGTAAAAAGGAATCCAAATATATTATTTTCTAAGGTGGTGGTTTATTTTGTGAAGTTGGAGGTAATGTTAGGATTTTATGCTTAAGACAAACCAATAACCAAACCGCAAGTGGACTTATTATGCCGAAAGATAATTGGGATGAGGAGGATGATGACTTTAAAAAGACTTTGGAAAGAACTGGTAATTAATTAAAAATTATTCCAATATCATTTTGCATAAAATAATGGATATTTTCACAAAACCAAGTGTCTGTGAGCCACAATGCATTAATGGGTAGGGCAGTATCCTACCATCTCAATATTATTGCAAGTATTCCCAAAAGAGAAAGAAAGTAAAGCACCCAATGTGTTACATAACTAACATGTTTTACAAATAATGTGTTTATTCTTGGTGAGGCTCCAAGATCAATTAAGGGTCAGTTTAAGGGGTGAGAGACATCCAATTCATTTTTATTTATATAGCACCAATTCACAACACATGTCATCTCAAGGCACTTTACAAAGACAATTTAATCAAACCACACAGTCTGATTGCTTCAAAGTTTTCTATATAAGGAAAACCAGCTGAGTGCATCGACTCATTGACTCTACAGCAATCTCTTACACCAAGCATGCATGTAGCGACAGTGGAGAGGAAAAACTCCTTTTTAACATGAAGAAACCTCCAGCAGAACCAGGCTCAGTTTGAGCGGCCATCCTGCAAGGCCAACTGGGGTTCAAGGATCCACTCCAAATTACAATATGTAAAAGTGAGACATATCCGAAGGACATGAATTAGCCTTGTTTCGTTAAATGCCACACAAAGCAACTTTCCCAACCTGAATAGATGCTAGCTAGCTTGGTTTTGGATGGGTGGCCTAAACAACCTCAATTTGCACCGCCGAGGCAGATTTTATAAAAACTGTGTCAGTACAAAGGCAACAAAATACATTAAGCAAACATAGTTATTTGGAGTCTTCAATCATCTGCTAAAGCATTATTTTAAAAGGTTCGGAAGATAATCACAACCTACTCAATTGATACACCCACATTCAGGCAATAACTGAGCACAGCTGCATCTACAAGTTATATCAAGAGTCAGACGGAAAAGAAGACTTAGCTCATAAAATGTCAGACATAAAAATCTTGCAGTCTGTACTGTAAGTAAGCAAAGTATTAAACACATTTACATCAAGTGTTTGATGTAAATATGTTTCTAAATGTGCCATTGGCATGAATTTCTCACCAGAAGTTGCTAACAAGCCATCAATAGTCCATAACTATTTGAAATGGTATGTAATTACACGAGGAAAATCTCTATTACTGTAGGTATGAATGCCTTCATTTCAGTTACAAACTGCAGCAGTACAAAATGATGCTGAATTTAGAAAATGATGTCTGGCAATAATATTAAATTATTTTTACTATGAAGATAAACTCTATTGAGTTGCTTTGTGTAAAGATTTGTAATGATGAATTGAATACTTAAAGTTAAGAATCTCATCAATGAAGTAGAAGCTTGAAAATCTGGAGGGATGAGACTAAAGGAATTTATGTGCATCAAGGTTATAAAAGTGTGTTTTAGTAAAAGTATGTTTTGTAAAGATCTGATCAGATGATGCTTTCTTCTTCTGTATCATAAGATGTATAAATAAACTGTAGCAGGAAATAAACTGTACCTGTTTTAAGCAAACCTGAATGGGTTCATTTTTTGATAAATTTCATCTATGAGACCCTTAAATAAAATTATTGAAGATATATTTAAATTTATAGACCTTTGCAGTTTGGGGTTTTTTCAACTGGATTTATTAATTACACTTTTGTAAACTTTTAGAAAAGATTAATGCATACAGTAGCTAGCTAGCCCTTTCTAATGCTTTAATGCTTGCATTTGGACTTATTTTAATTTACAATAAGCTGCCATAAAATAACTTAATTCAAATATTATAATTGTAGTTTAAATTAAACATTTACAAAATAAGAATTTCTGGCCTCTTTGTGAAAGTATTGCTTACTATGTTTTTTGTTTACAGGCCAGATCTCGGTTTATCAATGGCTTCAAGCAAAAAAGGCTTTACAGTGAAAGAAGCCAGTCATCCTACATTCCCCAAAGCAAATGGCTTAACAAATAAAAGAGGATTAGCTCATTAGATTAATGACGACATTAAATGTAAGAGGATCCAGGAGTAGCGTAGAAAATGCTCAAGCTGAAGCCATAAAGTGACTCAAACATGGAAAGAATTGCTGTATAATTAGAAAAGGCTTTTCGAAGCCAAAACGAGACCTTTAGTTACTAAAGTGGATGGCATCTCTTTCAGAGTACACTGTTTAAGGTCGTGTGTGTGTGAGAGCGTTGGGTTGAGTTGTCTGTGTCAATCAGCCTTTAATTGACAGGCAGACTAAAGCCCACATCTAAGGGGCTCTCTTTTTGCTGAAGCATGGAAAGTTGAAGGAGTCTTGTCTCAAGCGTCTGCCCAAGGTTTAGGGTGCTGCGCTCAAGGTTAGCCGTGGCGCCCCGCTGAGCGTGCACTGTCTGAGATGGGTCCTACTTGTTGGACATTCATTATCAAACTCTGTTTGCTCCTTTCATCTGCAGCTCTCTGCAGCACTCAGCATAAACTACAGAGGCACCTTGCAGCTTGACATCTCTCCATTCAGTCTGTACCTTAAACAGCATGCTGCCACATCAAAGAGCCGTGGCTGCCTTTGATGTTGCAGAAAGAAAGAGCTCCAATGATCTGCTAAAAGCCAATGCAACTTTCTGAAGCCTTGTTTTATACATTTGCTATATCTAAAGGTCTGGAGTCAGTTTCTAAAATTCTACATGACAGACTGATTTTGCAGAAGCTGGACGGCAGCTTTTGCTTCACGATGTGAAATAAGAAAAGTTAAGCACCGCTTTATATCCCTGGAGTATAGATTTCTTACCCCATGAATATCCTATTAAATGCCACATTTGTTCAGTTAAAGGGGATTATCTCTGAGCTTGAGGAATGAAGAATGTGAGCAATATCGAAGCAGACTTCTTTCATATTGTTGTAGTTAGAGGATATAAAGAGTTATTTCATATTAAAATACAAAGAGTTATCTACATGGTTTAGATTGTGCTTTAAAATAAGGGTTTCATCCACTGATTATGGCTGAGAAGGACGATTTACAGTCACACAGTTTTGGGGGGTAAATGAAACATTTGTTTGCTTCAAGTTTTCTTTGCTTGTATTAAAACTTTCAAACTTCTTGTATCATTATATCAGAGCCTGTAGAGGTGGAATATTTCTCTCTAAATCTTACCGGTACCTTAACCTCTCATTGTTGTCAGTTGGCTTTATCTTTTACTGAACTGCACTCATCAGTATTTCCTCAGCACTAACCACCTAACAGGGTTTTCAAGGGTTTTTTCCTCTGATTGCACAATTTATTGCTATTAATTCAGTTTAAACTAATACTTATTCCTTCTAATTGTCATTTTTTTTTAACAGTTTAATCACCTATATCATTTTATGTAACGATCTAAAGATTTTAAGTTTGTCCTCTGTCTCTTTTAGAGGTTGCCATGTTCTGAGAACGGAATATGAAGTACAACATCGCAGCAAACTCCTAAGTTTAAAGTTTTGGAATAATATGTAATATTTTATGGTAGATTGAAATTGTTGAGTATAAAGAAATTGAAAGAATCTTTAAAAAAATGACATACAATAATCTTTCAATGAAAACGACATTTGAAAAAAGTCCCAAAATCTAGAAGATCTGCAAAGAAACAGCTCAGGTGGGATAATATATCCAGGGGGGCAACTATGAATATAGCAGTACATGTTGAAACATGTCCCAGTACATTTACAGCTGTAATTGCAGAGAAAGGCAGCTATTCAAATTATTCTTGGCAGGGCAAACCCAAGCCTTCATGGGACCCTAAACAAAATTTCGTTTTGGGGGCCTCTACTTCTTCCTATAACATCTACCGTTGTAAATCAGAAGTTCAATGTTTAGATTATCCACACACCTTCTATAAACTCCTTGCAATAGTCCTATTTGTATGCATCATCTAGTGCTATTAAAAGTAAAAAAGTAATCTAGCAAACAATTTATTTCACCCATAGAGAAGGACACCGGTCCCACTACAACCCTGGAGGAATAAGCGGTAGAAGATGGATGGATGGATGGATGGATGGATGGATGGATGGATGGATGGATGGATGGATGGATGGATGGATGGATGGATGGTATGAACACAAACTTACTCAAATCAAAAATGCAATAAAATATTACAATGATCTTTGTTCTCTAAAGATAAACCGGCCTCACAGAAGTTTACAATAGTCCTTCTTTATTTGACAAGTATCATCAATGTGACTTTCCTTCCGATAATGATATCCTGTTTTGCTGGCATTAAGTGAGACCTGTTTTCATTGCATATTGGACTCTGGCTGGGCTGCCATCCCCTGGTCCTGTTCATGACTTTTATGGATGGGTGCGGCCAAGGGCTGGTTTGAGGACCAGGAAATTTAATGTCTGCTTTTTGAGGATGACGTGGTTCTAATGGATCCTTCCTGCCAAGACCTACAGCATGTGCAGGGCAGTTTGGAGTGGTTTATTACGTTTCTTAATAATGCTTATTACTTTTGGATCTACTACTTATATTTATTAAGCACAGGAAGTAGAGTCAATGCCATATCCATGGAATAAACGTCCCGTTTGGGATCCCTTCTATAAAGGGAAAATCAGTATTACTTGGTGCCACCAGTGCAGCACTTCCATGAACCAGGGAACACAAAGACTTTTTTCATTGCAATTATATATTTTTTGTCAATGGAAAATAACAAAGCAAATGTTTCTGTGTAGCTTTTCCTGCTTTAATTTAAAAGATATCATTTGATGTGTTTGATGTGGATTTTGGAGAATGTAACTGTTTTTTTTTTCTTTAGGATTCTCTTATAAATATAAATTAGGTTGTTTTAGGAGGCATTTGAACACAGAGCAAACAGTCCTTCATTGTCAAATTAAAAGAGGATTCAAAAAGTTTATCTTAACGATATATTATTGGATCAAAGAGGACAGCCCACGGGCCACCACAGATTCAGATGTGAACAAAGTAGAGTGTCTCTCCAGTGCCAGCATGAGGATTACAGGCTGAATTTAATCCTGCTAATTATAATTTCATCAGATAGAACCAAGAACCAAGTGGCAGTTCAAAGTAACATTTAATGTAAATGGCCACTGGGTCAGCAATACTGAAATTTAGAGCTTTGTCAGCTTATTTCCTAATCGAATGAACTTGACAATAATTGAAGTATTTTATTTCTGCCCTTCTTTCCATACATAAAAGGAAGGCAAAGCAATTAGTTTTAATTTTCTCTTTCCCACTCTTCCTTTTCATGTTCTTGAGTAGGCTGGAACTAACATATTCTGATCATTTGCATTATCCTAAGCAAATCTGCTTTGAAGTTCTAAGATTCTCTACAGAAAAGGAGCCACTTATCCTGCATGGGGGGGGAAAAGTGTTAGAGGCTCATAAAATCACTGGAACAGATGTATGTTATCATTGGATTTTTTTCACCTTTTACTTCCTCGTTTTTTTTTTTTTTTTTTTGCTTCTTACCTTATTCAGTGTTATATGGGTAGGAGGACTATCTTGTGTCCCTCTGATCCCTTAACATTTAGCATCCTCCCTTTGCAGGAGCTAGCACCCTGCTGTATCAATCCTCACTTCAAAGCTCTCTGCATATCGGCTGGAAACAAAACACCAAGGAGACATTATGGCAGTTTTTCATTTCCCCAAGTTAAAGTCAATACCACAGTGTTATTTTTTTTTGTTAGCTAATTATTTTAGCTTTACACTTTCTTAAGCTGAGGAGATTTAAATTTGAACCCAATGTATTTGTGTTCCAGCCATAGAAACACAATTAAGGTGTACAGGAACGGCATTTTCCTTACAGGGCTCTACATATGTAGCTGTAATAGTCTGGAGTTCATCCATCCATCATCTTCTCTCCCTTCATGCTAAGATACAGATGAGTGTGGGTTCTAGAGGGGGATGTGTAAAAAGGTTCTATAGTGACTTGCTATGGGATTTCAATCACTCCTAATCTTTCAGGTTTACAACAACAACTTCTGTTAATTTGAATTAATTTTAATTTTATTAGGAATTATTAAGAACTATCTTTTTTGTCATTGCAACTCCATATTTTAATGACATTTGACTCATAAGGTTTATGAAGCAGTGAGCAGCTTATAGCTGCCTGGGGACCAATCTGAGGCTAAGGGTCTGAAATGACTGATCCTCACACTGGACAAACAACCTTTTTAGTCTTGATTTTACCCTGAAAAAGCACAGATTTATATAATGGAGAAATGGAAAGCTGCGTATAACTAAGATTTAAAAGGTAAAATGATGCAAGGTACTTCATATGTTTACTCATTCTTCAAAAAGCAGGTGGTTAACATCAGTTTTCAATAATTCCCTGAAGTCAGAACTGAACCTTGATTTGGCCATTCTATTTTTTGATTCACTTGCAGCCATGACTGTATGTTTAGGGCTATTATCTTGATGAAAGGTGATTTCAACCTTAGTCACAAGTGTTTTGCAGCCTGTAGCAGGATTCCTTCCTTCCAACGTGGCCCAACATTAAGCTTTATGGTTTCTTCCATCACCATCAATAAGGAAGAGAAAAGGGTTCTTGTGGAAAACTGCAAAACTGGCATTTTAAAACCTGCCTTAAAATTCCAACTTTTTACTGAATTTCTTTCTTTACTCAGAACCAGAAATTATTGCTAATAAGTGGAATTTGTTTGGGTGATGAAGTGCTGCACATAGAAAGACACACATAGAGTTTAAAATGAATAAATACAGGAATTGAAATTTAGAATAAACTATATGAAGAGAGGTGTGGCAGTTAAACAATAGCAATATAAAAATGGATTAGAAATTTTTCATACATTTCTGAGATGTTTATTTTCTTTCTGGGGGTTTTTTTATGCAAGGGGAAAAGTATCAGTGGGGGACCTGGGCCTTGTTCGTGAGGCTAGTAGCTGATGGGGAGAAGCTGTTTTTCAAATTATTTAAAAAATAATTTAAATCACTGTCCTTTTCCATTCAACTCAATAACAAAAAAAAAAAAACTATGATTTGATCTATAAAATCTAAATGAAACTCACTGGTTGTAGCATGATATGTCGTTTAAAAAAACAGCAGAAATTCCCGTGTCAGGCACAGTATCTGGCTACTGTCACAGAAAGCATTAAAATGCAGATAAACTACAAAAAAACACAAAAATTTAGAAAAATATAACAACTGAAATGATAGTAAACAGGAGTCAGGTACTTTTTAAGGAACAGGTTTGTATTTTAATAAAAGGAAACTATCCCATGGCACAGATCTGCAATCCAATAAATACACCAAATATAATCTAATATAAACTAAAAAGAAACACAAAAGTTCAGAAGTGATGGAGGGAAAAGAATGAGAATGAATGACACTTGGAAGGAACCCAAAAGAAAATAAACCTGAAGAAATACAACTCCTCTCTGCTAAATAAGACCATAATACCAGAACAGAGAGTGGATTACAGATACAGTTTGATAACTTACATAAAATAAGTCTTAATATTGTTTCAGTATGATATTGGTTCAGCATTTCCACAATCCACTGTCAACAAGAGATTAGAGTAATGTTTATACATTGATTGTCCAACAAGAATTAGTGGTGCATTAGATGTAACAGCATGAACATGTTTTTGAGCATCATCAGTCATTTACAGATGTTGCACTAAAACTAGTTTTAGCCACATGAATCAAAATATGACCTCTCCAAATATAAAACATTACAGATGAGAACAACATGAATATAAATCTGGGTCTTACAAAAGAAAATGATGATATGACTGGATATAGACAGAGCAACTTAAGTAGTTACCAGCAAGTTTGAGATAAAAAAACAAACAAAATAAAAAACATCAAATAATTTAGTTTGTTTTTTACTTTGAATGATCAGTTACTGCGTTTTATGATGTCAAAAGGAGTCATGTGTCGAATGCATTTAGATGTGTCTCTTTTTTAGTCAGTAAGAGAAAGCAAGGCTTGATCTAACAAACATATATCATGCTTACATGCACTTTTTTGTGATATGGGTTTTTCTAATAGAGAGCTTCAGTCATTTACAACATTTGCTTAACTTTTTTTTGTAGTTCTTATCCAGAGGGCTGTAGTCCCAATGTGTGGGCAGCAGTTTAACTTTCTCTCCTGCCCTCAATATGGTCCTTACCTTTGGCCCAATGAAAGGTTAACAAAGGCTAAGAACTGCAATTTGCTGTATCTGGATTAAACCTAAGATTTTAAGCAGTCACCAGAAGGTCTAAATTGTGTGTGGAAATTTGCTTTTCAACACTTATCTGAGCAGGTGAGGTTTGGTAAAGTTAGCAGCTCTCTGAAAACTTCAGAATTAGGGTAAATTCTTAAAGGAGACGGAGTGCGTTAGTAATGCTAGCCATGCTAATAAGCATAAGATGCTAAAGGCAGGTTTTATTTCTAACTCTAATCATTTTCTTAAAATGCATAAAGAAACTGCTCCCCAACTATAGAAATATTAATGAATGTTCATTGCAGGAGGGGATGAAAAAATATTTCCTTTGCTGTTCTTATGTTTTCCTAAAGTGATATAAGATGTTGATAGATTTGGTGGACAAAGGTTATAAATAATAGAGATTGAAGATTCTGACAGAAAGTAATCAGTGCATCTCTAGAAATAACTGATTACATGAGCACAGAAAAAGAGACTTTTAAAAATATGTTCAACGTAAAAAAAGCCTCTGCTGTACCGAGGTTTTGAGAACACTAAAGTTAAAAACAAACATCAGTCTGAAATTTTATTCAGTGATGTCAGATCCTCTCAGTCTGACAATTGCACAAACGTGACACAGGATGAAATCCAATCTAATGTTTTGTGTTTTTTAGTAAAACTCTGCAGTTAAGGATTTAAAAACTGCCAGCTAGCCAGTGGTGTGACTCAGACAAATTCCTTTTGAAACCCCTCACCTCCCGTGTCCAATCAGACCACCCTGGTGGATGAAAAACTGGCCTGCATGCTGTCTGGTAACACAACAAGACGACCCAATCCCAGCTGACATAGAGCAGACTTGAGATGAAAGTATTGAGAGAAGTCAGTGTCAGCTGGGCTCCTGTAGTTGGGACTTGCTGTGCAGCAATGATCCTCATGAGACCTGGGTGCCACCGGAGTCACCAGAGAGCCACCTGTGATCCCAAGTTAAACAGGGAAACTTTTCAGTGATGTGAACCAGAATACAATTTATCTGGGAGGTTTCAAGCCAGCGATTTAACAACAAACAATCAGCAAATGTAGTTTAACTGTCAACGTTTGCCGACAACTTTCCAAATCTGTGAAGGCTTCTTTTTTAGCAGCGCACATAGATTCCCAAACCATGACTTTCTAACTATTCATACTCCATGTAACTTTTCGTATTTTGTCATGTTACAGCCACAAAGTAAACTTTATTGAGATCTGATGCGAAAGAACCCTGCACCTCTCAATAAAACCCATCTTTAGTAAATAGGGATCTTTCAGTTGTACACTTACTAAATCTGGCCTTTGCTCAAGGGCAGCAAGTAAAGACATTATTAAAGTAAGGATGTTTGTTACAAGCTGCAAAAGGATCGCAGCAAACGTGAAAAAAAAAGTCTGTTATCAGCAAAATTACACTTTTAGTTTCTCAGTCAAAACACTATGGGGGATAAAAAATACCATTGCAATTCAGCAAATATTTGTCTATGAATGTTGTTTAGCACAAATGTTTTTTTTCCTTCTACCTGGAAATATAAATGTTGTCTCTGCCCCTTAATTAGTCCAGGTAGGAGCGATGATTAAAATATCACATATTTTTTCCAAACACACTGTCTTCGCGGTGATATATAGTAAATGTGGAAAAATAAAAGATTTATTCCTCCTAGAGAGTCAGGAATGGGGTGGAGGTTTGGGTTCATGCTGGAAAAACACGCATACATATATACATATATATATATATACATACATATATACATATATATATATACA
>JAUZNJ010034815.1:0-12534 GCA_034780135.1 Jordanella pulchra | reverse complement strand
GGTAGCTGAAATGGAAGTCCCAAAAATCTCTTTGTATCCGTTGTAGAATATGATGACAATAAAGGCTTTCTGATTCTATTTCTTTGTTCTTCCATTTCAGCCAAATGTTTCAGATTTATATAGATCTTGAAAATATTGCTATGGTTGTAGATAAAAGAAAATTAATATAAGCAGCTCCCATGATTGATGCACCTTTGCACAGGGTGAATGAAATGTTCTCTTTTCTGACCCATTGTACTGTTAACATTAAGTCATAGAGATAATGAAGGCTCGGATCCACTCTATGAAATGTAAAACTCAGTAAAAAAAAAAAAAAAAGTGTCCTTTGCATTTTGTTCTTTTTCGTGGGTTTCTTGGTTGTCTCTGTCCTTTTTCTGCTCCAGCACATCTCCAAAACTGTGAAAACTTTGTGTTCCAGACATATAACACAGACGTGTCAGTCCTCATAAAATCCTGCTGCGTGGTTAACCTGGAAAAATCTATTTTTCTCTGTCTCTCAACAGGTTTTTCCAGTCAGAGACTTTCTGAAGAGGTCAAAGGTCAGTATCTCCCCCCCCCCCCCCCCCCCCACACACACACACACACACACTTTGGAGCCTGTTATTATAAATTCAGGCATCCACAGTTTAAAGTTTGCTGCAAATGGTCTAAAAATGCAATTGTAGCAAGAGACCACTAGAGGGCAACATAGTATTTCTTTTATTTTTATGACGACAGGTTCCACAAAAAAGGTGTGCATTTGATGTAAGTCTTGGTACATAAAAAATGTCCAACATTGAAAGCAGGTTGCTTTATCCTCTGATAAAGACTGTCTCTGTTCCTCAGTCCTGCAGTCATGTATGCTGAATGTCTGTTTATAGAACAGAAGCTGTTACAGAGGGATTTTTAACAGACAAAATAAGTAGTTTTTTTTTTTTTTTTTTTGCAAAAAAACTGAAAATGTAAGCTTCCACTCTATCATAGGTTCATTCCTAACAGTCTAAATGATGAGTCTCTCTTCTCAGCCAGTCTCCTCCTTCTCATTCCCGCTCTACTCCATCGCCTCCCCTCTCTGGCTGCTGATAGGGCAGACATGGAGTCAACAGAGGAGAGAAGCAACCGGAGGAGGAGGAAAGAGAGAGAGGGAGGGATGGAGAGACAGTTTGGATATGAGGGTAGAAACAAAGAAACGCTGCAGGTGTTGTGGAGTTAAGCATATGTCTGTTGCATGACTTTACTCAGCGGCGAAGTGTGATTAGCGGTGCAGGAGTGGTAGACTGATTCAAGCTGAAGTTTTACCTCATCCTTCAGTAACATTTGATTTTAGAGGGTATTTTGAGGTTCAAATATGGCCCTTTTTAGCAATGACGTGCAGAGTCTGGGCTCCTATTACTGCCTGATCCGACGCAAGTTTAAGAGGAGGCGGAAGAAGCGCTCCGAACGCAAAGGTACCCAACAAAGTTGTTTCTTTCACCTTTTATGATCCTGAGATGCAATGAAGTGTGTGAACCTTGGAAATGAAGCGTTTCCAGCTGTTTCTTTGTGACATAGTGCTTGTTACTCAGAAGCCAAACACAGTCTCCAGAATATTTCAGTTCTTCTTTTTGTGTTTTTTGCATGTTGATTGATGTCTTTGTAAATTTCTATTAAGCTAACTTTAAAATGTAGGAATTGTCAGAGTAGTGAACCTGATTTTATTCTTTTCCAACTTTGAACAAGCATAGAGAAAAGGTAAGGATAAAAAAAAAAGGTTAGACTTCATTCCTAAATTAAACATAAAACGGCTTCAATTTAGCTTTTGTTCAAAAAATCAACCTTTTATTTTAAGACTCAGAAATCAGTCAGCCATAAATTTGAATCAGTCAATTTTTGTTTTTTATATCCTCCATGACACCAAAAAACACAAACTAAAACACAAGGGTCCACAAGACAGGACTTGTCCAAAAATCAATTTAATTCTTATACACTAGTTTAAGTGTACATGTTTAATAGGTCTGGTTACTGTGCCAAAATGGAAGCAGGTAAAATGGCAAGTTTTAACTCAATAGTTTGAATTTGATCTCTGATATTAAACAGTTGTTAATATAAAATAAATGTCCCTTTCTATACTCCAGATACATGAGCGGCGGTGATGGCAGCATGTTTTGCCAAAAACTTCAAAGGATTATTTGTTTTCACTTAATAATTCGAACCTGTGGCAGATTGAGATTTGAAAACAACATGTAACCTAGAGGGTTGTTTCTGATTGGAAATGAGAGTAAAACAAAAAAAATAAAACAATTTTGTCTTTGTTCATTCCAGTTTATGCAATAAACCCTTTTCATTAATCAGGTAGAAAATCTTTTCTCTAATTAAAGGAATTAAAGCCTTCCTCTAATTCCCGTCCATACGGTTTAGTCTTTGAGGTTGGAAGTCCTCTTTACCATTACCCTAATCTTTAGCTTCCAGCACAGATTATCCATCACATTCAGATCAGGACCCTGACTATACCCCCCCAGAACACTGATATTGGTAGATTTAAATACATATAAAGGTGGGCAGGTTGTAGGTTTGTATCCAGGTTCCTCCTGTCTCTTTTCTATGGGTGCCTATAAGGGTCTTTATTCCCAGGTTGCCCACTGACCTGCACAATGTTGTAGAAATGTGTCTTCGTTAACAATCTGTATGATGAATCTCACTTTCTCATGTGCTGCATCATGTCGCAGCTTGAAAATTAAATAGTTTTTAGGCCAATATCTTTTATTTTTTTGTCTTCCACTTTGACCTTTTCTAAATCTGGACACAATCGGCTGCTAAAAAAACAAAGAACAACATTAAAAGGCCTTCAGAGGAACCTTTAGTCAGAACCACTTATGATTTTGTTTAGATGCAAAACACTAAATGGGTTGATTTAAAACTTTTGTACAGCGGCATTAGAAAAAAAGAGAAAAAAGTTTATCTCCTACAGGATGTGGTTTTACTTTACAATAACCATCATTGATTAATGGTAAAGAGACCATTTATCAATGATATTTAATGTTTAATTAATTTCTAAAATGCATCCGATTCAATAGTTAATTTTTAAAGGTATTAAGTCCACTGATGTTTAGGTTAAACCAACATGACACGGCAATATGATCTATTTAGCTTTTAAAAAAGGTTTACATGCAGTTTATAAATGATTATTATTAAACTATCTGTTAATCAATAATTATTTATTCATAAATGATTTTTATTAGTGTTTTTTTTTCCAACAGACAACATTTTCAGTTCAGTAAAATGTCATCGAGGATCAGAGCTCAGGTTCTTCAGACTGAGGTCGTTCTCTGAAGTTTAAGTAGCTTCTTTGGGATTTTCCCAACTTTTTCCCCAACTAGTAAAAACTGTTTATCTGTTGTTTGCAGATTTAAACAAACCAATAAAATCTTTTTTATTATTATTATTTCTTTCAGGAAAGAATTATTAGATCAGGTTATAAAAAGTTCTTTCTCAGGAACCAGACAATCTATTGTTTGTCCTGATTCCTTTGCACCATTTTATTTATCAGTTTATTGTTTTTCTCCAAAGCTTGAAAGGGAAAAGTTTTGTTTTGTTTTCTACTCTTAAGACCAGAATACCAAGATTCTCTCCTTTTCCTTTGCATGAATAGACCCCAGAGATCAGTTTTCTTTGTCTCCTTCCTCCCATCCTTCCCCTCCGTCTCTCTGTGAGTGTGGCGGGTCGTGGCTCATCATAATTGAAGCTGAATGACGAGAGCCCCTCAGAGCTCTGAGCCTTTCTCTCCTGAGTTTGCTGCTCTGCTCGGGGGGATTAACCAAACAGAGAAGGTAGTAATTACTCAGGTGGCCACAGCTCACCGGCAGTAATAGCCATGTCTCAGCTACTTGCTTTGACATCCACCAACCCCCTTCGTAGCACCACCTCACGTCTGCCGTCGAGTCCATTCATCCAACTAAACCTGCCTCTGCTGAAGGGACAGTTTTTTATCCTTTGATTTAAAAACTCCAGGTCTGCTTGCACCGAGTGAATATGTCTATCAGTATTACCCAGCTCTGTTTCCTGACGCTTATCACCAAGGAAGGAAATTTACACTTTTCAGGACTGAGAAGCCAGGAGGAAGCAAAAGCAGGTGTTTTGGTCCTGGGTTGCTCCATCTGACCTTTAGCTTTCCTACATTTTATCTACATAATAAATTCCTGGGTTCTCGAAATGTAATCAAAAAATTCTCCCAGGTCCATTTATGGATTTTCTTTTTTTTTCGTGTGTGTCAGTTTGTAATCTAGAGATGATCTTAACGTTTCCCCATCGGTGATGTTTGTGCATCATGGATTATTCAGTAAATTGTGCCTCAGCTCCAAGCAGCAGCAGTACTGGGATTTGACCAAATTACATTTTGCTACATTTTGTTGATGAAGAGCTTCTGTGTAAAAATGTGGTTGTTTTCATAAGAAGCTGGGTTTTTCCTAAATTCCTCTCGGCTCGGTAATCAGTTCCCCTCCAGCTGAAAGCTGAGCTTCTCCCATCGATGTGAACAGACACTCTTCTCTGTTCAGACATCCCTGTTATCCGTGTTTTATGACAACAACATGCAAAACTCTCAGAGCCCGAGGCTGAGAATCTCTCAGACGGGGAGATTAAAGTATACAGTTGTTGCATTGATCCAGTCAAAAACCTCAGTATGATAGAAATGCTGTGATGGAGACGCATGTCTTTAATCCACAATAGACTGAAGCAACATCGTGGAGGGAAAAAAA
This sequence comes from Jordanella pulchra, assembly GCA_034780135.1. Classification (NCBI taxonomy): domain Eukaryota; kingdom Metazoa; phylum Chordata; class Actinopteri; order Cyprinodontiformes; family Cyprinodontidae; genus Jordanella; species Jordanella pulchra. Next base: position 7,822 of record JAUZNJ010034815.1, on the reverse strand, counting down.
AAAAAACAGTAAACATGTCTCCAAATAGTTCAAAGGCTTGATAAAGTCACAGAGATGAAGACTACTTCAGGGTGGTTCTTTGGGGTGTTGGATCGTTGGTTGCACTGTTTTTTTTTTTTTTGTTTTTTTTTTGTTGTTTAACAAATAAATCTTGAGTCTGTTGTTTGTACACTTGAAGTTAAACTTTACAAAGATTAAGAACTATAATTTTACCATGATGGTAAACAGTTGTAAAAAGTCACTGAAAATTTGAAAAGTAAAATAAAATATTTATTAGAAAAGGAATAGTTTAAAGACTGTCCTGAAAATATGTAGACAAAAAATGTAGCTACAACATTGTTAAAAAGCTTAAGTTTTGTATTTTATACTAGGGGTGTGGTCCCTGATCCAACTTTTTCATTTCCGATACAATAACGATATTGCAGCTTTGGGAATTGGCCGATATCAATATTGACCTGATACAATATTAGCATGAATCATACCAGCTTTTATTACTTATTTTATGTTATAAAAGGCTTGATTAAGTAATATTACAAAAGTCCACAACAAAAGGTGTGAAATCAACAGACTCATGTAAAATTATCAGATGACATTTTATTGTGAAAATATCTGTATTTTACTGGTCAGACTAACATCCGTTTTACCACCTAGCTAGTTATTTTAACAGCCTATGTTTTTTTCGGTGAGAGGCTCTAATATATATATAATAATATAATATGATATGAAATGATTATTGGAACTTTTCCTTTAGCTTTAAACCGAATTAAAGAAAATTCAAATCAAAGCCACATTTAGTGACGTAGGATCCAATCTTTATATCTCTAATCCAAAATTATGTTTTTCTGTTTATAAACTATTAATCTTGTTCACATTTAGATACGTTATTTATATCCCTTTATGTTTTTTTACGGAAGTGTTGTTGACACACTCCTCTGTTGCTGCTCACCTTTGGTTTTTGGATTGAATCTTGACTGACATGTCCACCGGATGTCATGCGAAGGATTGTGATTTAGTTCTCGGGGCATTAATGTACACTGTGGAGTGACTTTTAAAAGAGTGAACTTAAGCACATCTCTGGTGGATCTCTCATAAATGTGCCAAATCGTGACACCTGGTGATGATGTTTTCCAATGGGCCGTATATGAAAGATGGAAAATGGAGAACAGAGGCCTTTTCTGCAACGCCAGCAAAATCTCTAAAATGAGCTTTTGCAACTTGAACGGTTTGTGTGTGTGTGTGGGGGGGGGAGGGGGTCTCTACTCCGCCTGACACTTCAAATCCACTGCTGTGAGGAGGAAGACTTCTCCTGCAGCAAATTCTCCTTTCTTACTTTCTCTTTGCTCTATCGTTCATTAGTTTCTGTATTTTTGCCCAAAGATTTAGATAACTGAATGGCTCTTATGAATGCCTACATTTATTTCTTTATTTTAAAGGAAAAAAAAAATTTGATTAGCGGGCCAAAAAGAAAAACTTCTACAAACTGATTAACATTTGACATCCATCCCCGAAGGAGCCAAATGGAAAACGTGGTCCCATTCATTTAAATCAGATCAAGAAAGGAGCAGTTGATTAGGAGCAGTGTCTGGCTGAGTACTGCAAACATAGCGGCACTCTGTCATAATAAGAAATGAGTTGTGTCTGCCTGTCTCAGTGTAATTAGCTTTGATTAGCATGCTGCTAAGACTGTGACAGACCATCGTAGGGGGAAAAAAACCCACACTGTAGTGGGACCGCTCAAACCGCTGAGGTTTGTTTAGCTGACAGTGAGACATTTCAGATCTCTGCAGGGATTTTAGACAAACTTTATTAGTGTGGCTGCAAATTAGTATGAATAAGGGACTGTTTTGCTTTTAATATTATGCCTTGTTTATAATAAACACTGCCTGCTCTGGAGAGGAAGAGTAAATCATCACTCCGTCCTCTTTTCATTCACCTCACAGTTGTCTGTCAGCCTTTTCCATCCGGCTGAGGTTTCCCTACATGCCCTGTCCCAGCTGTCCATCAATTCCCCCCTCATCTGTTTGACAGCAGAAAAGTCATGAGGTATGAAATTCAGCTCCTTCGCGACGGCGTGGAAGTTGCAGCCACACACCAGATTTTACACGGATTCATCCAAAGCTTTTGCTGCATCGTAGCTTCAAAGCTCCCCCTCACACATAACTTCACAAACATGTTGAAGTAAATGTGTGCACACACCCCCTTTGCAAGATCGTTTCACCAGGCCTTGAATTTGATAAACGATGGTGGGTGTTAGGCTTCATGGACATCAAGTGAAGGAGAACAGAGGGGCAGAGGAGGTGGGTATGATTTGGTCCAGAGCTCTCACACTAAGACTGCTGCTAAACAACACTAGTTTAATTCCTGGCTGATCGTTAACTCTATGGTTTTTGCACTTTGACATACGCGACTAGTAAAAGGAAAAGGCAAGTGACCAGTGACTGCAGAACATCATTTTCCTTCTTCTCTAAGTGATCTGTGGATATTTTAGTAAACTGGGTTTATTTATTTATACATAGCGTTATTTTTACACAAAATAGTTCAAAGCAGTTAAAATGAGAATAAAGGAAATAAAGAAAATAAACTTAAAAACGAGCAAGACAGCGACAGAAAAAAACAACAACAATGAAGCAACAAATGAAAAAAGAGAGAAATGGTAAAATGCTGATTTAAACATATTCAAGAGTTTCTGCACATCTCAGGTTTGCAGGTAGTTTTCTCCAGAGCTGAGGAGCATTTAAACTGAAATTCTGTGTTGTGGTTTAGTTCTGGTTCTGGAGAATCAAGGTCAACTGATGTCTGATGACTGGAGGCGTCTAAATTGCTCAAAACACTGAACACTCTTTCTGGTTGAGTAGCAACATTGGTATGCAAAAGTATTCAGCCCCGTTTTCTGTGAGTGAAACCAATTGCCTTCAGAAGTTGCCTGATTGCTAATGATTAAACAGTCCACCTTTATAATCTTAATATTAGCACAAATAGAGTTGATCTATGATGTCCGGTTACGTGAAGTCCAAAGAACACACCAGACATGTCAGGGATAAAGGTGTAGAGAAGTTTAAAGCTATAGAAAGTTTTCCCAAGCTTTGAACGTCACATGGAGCTCTGTTCAATCCATCATCAGCACATGGGAAGAGCATGGCACAACGATGTATTTGTTTAATGAAGGATGGACATTAGTCACTATCAGGGTAAAGACTACTCTTCCTGGGGTCCATCTTCAACTAAAAGAACATCATGATGTGTTCATACAACAAGCATACATTAGAAAAAAAGTATTTATTACATTTTATACAAGCAAGGCTAAAGAAACATAGCAGAAACACCCACCATGTTGTCTCTGGTTACACAAGCAGGATGTCCTTATTAATTATAGATTTCTTACATTTGAATTTAAGAGATACATCACTTTGCAATAATCTCATATCCTTATTGCACAGAGTGATGGCCCAGTATATAAATGTGTTTTGTGATGCATTATTCATTAAAAGAGGCAAAGTACAAGTCAAATTAACAGCTTGTCTTGTATTAAACCTGCATCTACTACAGGTACGCTGTAGTTTAGAGAACAGGCCAGATTGTATCCAGACACTTAAACAACAATCCAGTGTGTCTTTGACCTTCATCCATAAGAGTTTCTGATGCAAGATGGCAACACTGGTGCAAAATGTACATCCCTGAGCCAGTCTTCCTGCCCTATTCTGAGCTATCTTGGGTTTGCTGAGGTCTTTTTGAGCAACATTTAACCATAAAGTAGGGAAATAGTCCAAGTGATATGAGATTAAAGACGGTATAAACTGTAAACCTACCAAGACAATTCAGTCCCTGTAAACTTATAGACCAAACAAGTAGAGCTTTGATGGATGCAGTGAAAAGGTCCTTGGACCAACTGCAGGGATCCACAGCTCAGGTGGGGGAATCAGTCCACAGGACAACTGTTAGTCATGCACTGCAAAAATGTGTTTTTTGTGAAAGAGTAGAAAACTATAAGAAGTCTTGTTTGTAGTTTGTAGTTAGAATCCCTGTTGGGAACACAACAAACATTTGGAAGAGGGGGCTTTGGTCAGACCAAACTGAACTTTTTGGCCTAAATTCCAAACACTGTGTGATGGAGACTTGGGCAGGAATTGCAGCAAAAGGTGGAGCCATAAAGTCTTGACTTAGAAGGGGCTGAATACTTTTGCACCATGCAATTTTTGATATTTTTTTTTTTTATTTGTGGAAAAAAAAATAAGTCAAACAATTGCATACCACTCTGTGGTGTCTTTCACATAAGATTCCTAAGATATATTTTTATGTTTGCGGTTATAATGTAACAAAACTTTGGTTTCGCTCCTTGAACTTAACTTCAAGGGGTATAAATACTTTGGCAAACCATTGTATATGTCCAAGCCTTCGGATTTTCCTACAAATAAAATAGTCGGCTAGTTTGTGGCTTTGTATGAAGACCACCTAACAGGAGAACGATTGAAGATCAAGACCAAACCAATAAATCATTTTCTAAATTTTAATGTGTAACGGTAAGCTGCTGGTGGCAGCTTATTAGCAAGCTACCATTAACAAAACTTTTGGCTTAAACCTTTTATGTGTGTATGTATGCAGACGCTCGAATGTCTGTCACTCTTCTAATATATGGATACATCCAGCCAAATGTTAGCTGACAGCATTAGCTGCAGGCAGAGGGACTTAAGGTGTTGATCATAGTGTCCTTACTTTCTACAGCGGCAGAAAAAATAACAAGCATATTTTTGCAGCGGAAAATATTTCTCCTTTTGTTTTCTCATCACTCATATTTTCACCTTTAGCATGTAGGGGCACAGGTGGCAGCATTGACATTTTTAGATTTAAAAGAACACTTTACTGGTTGTATTTAATATAACTGAAAGTTTAAGACTGAGTTGAAATAAAAAAAAAAGGATTTTGCTGCTGTGGTCTTGACTTACCTTGAGAAAAAGAAAATGTAAGTAAAAATGTACATAAGACCGACAAGGCTTAGACTTTAAACATGTAGTCTCCATATAATTCTTGAAAGCTACACCACTGCCGTGTGGAGAGGAAAAGCAAACTCTTCATAGTGATAGAAAAAATAGAAATACATCCACAAATGTGGATTAATTATCATTTTTTAACCATATTTTCTAAATATTGTGCAGCCCTGGTTGTTAATATGGCAATATGGAGATTTAACAGGAGAATTTAACTGTATGTTAAAATGAGTTCCTAGTCCATAACTAAACCAAATATTATCCTTAACTGTTGTAGGTAGATGTTTTAAAAGTATGTGTCAGTCATTATCATGAACAGATTCAGTATCTGCTCTGGGATTTTAACCATAATGATCCTGCTGTTGGTTCAGGTCGGTTCCTGCTGTGCTTTGTCTCCAGTATCAATGTTCTGCTGTTGTCGATGGGTGATTCCTGCTGATACAGGACTCACACTGGGCGTTTTTTTTTTTTTTTCCATGAACATGTGAGCTCTCAGGAGCCTCTTACCGGTGAGCTTATTTTGCAGCTCTGAACATTGAGCACAGCATCGTCGGTGGCCCTCCGTGGGCCGAGCCCGCTCACACATCCAAACATTCGCTCATTTTCAGACACACTGAAACGTCCACTATTTTCCCCACAGGCAGCCGGTACCTATACTGTGTCATAAATCAGAGCTGTCAAACAGATTTTACAGCACCTAGTGAAAAGAAGAGAGGCAGCCACCCAACAACCTTGAAAAGATGGAAGAAAGCAGGAGTAGAGGAGTTTTATTATTATCAAACCTGAAGCCTGGACCAAAGGAACCTATGAAGAAAGATGGGGCAGTTTTTCATGGGAGAACATGGATGGCAGAAACTAACAAGGACAAACCTGCAATGACTACACCAAGCAAACACAAAGCTTAAGGTTCACCTTGTGAGACTTTTGGTTTTTCCTCTTCTTGTAATAAATATTTTCTTGATTAAACTGGGATACGTATGTTGTATAGACTTGCTATGGTTAGTCAGCCCCTCTTCACACCCTTAGATTGTTTGTCCGCTTGCTTAAAAAGTTAAAGATGTGGTAAATTAGTCCTCAAAAAGTAAAAAGGAAATGCAAATGCCTCAAGAAGTCATTTAATTATTGGATGCCGTTTTCTTTGCATAAGCAGAATAAAGGTTATTACTAGTTGGAAACCAGATATTTTAGTTGTAGTGAGACTAGAAGAGTGATGTCGTTGCTGCAAAGGGTGATTATAAGTTGTTTTCAGGTTCTTTAGTATGTCTTCTGATGATTTTTGTCTGATATTAAAGTTTGCTAGTGAAATATTCAATTTTAAGTTTAAATACAATCTGAGTACAAGATGTACTCTAGGTAAACAAGAGGCATAAATGTTGCACTCAAGTTCGCTGTCTTTCAAGTTATCGTTGTTCCTCAAATCTTAGAAAATGTCTTATTTACATCACCCAATGTGGCAAGTGCTCCTTTTTTGTTTTCTCTTGTCATTTGTTTTTTTTTTTTTTTTTTTACATAAGTCCAGGATTGCTTAGCTGTTGACAAAACTAGAAACAGAGGAGCTCCACCTCAAGCTGGACACAACCATAAAACCCATGCAAAAAAATATTATCAATAAAAAAATACTAGTCAATACAAAACTGCAAAATAAAAACAGCAAAAGGTTCATAACTTACAGTCACAATCCTAGTTTAGTCCTTTAAGTATATCTACATTATTGTTGGGTGATCAATAAATCATTAACTAATCTCCATAGACTTTATCACTATTTTGAAGATTAAAGTCCCAAATATTTGGAAATCTGAATTACTTTGTTCTTATTAATTGTAAGTGACAATAAAAAAAACATAAATAAAAAAATGGTTAAAATGAATCTCAGTGTAATAATTTATAGTCTAATCTATTGAAAAGCACTTTTAAACACAGGAGTCCCATTCTGTGTTCCAGTAAGGATGAGAGGTTTTTCTATCATTGACTTGGATCCCATTAAACTTTGTATTAAGTAATATAAAAAGACTTGATTTTTAAATTTGCTTATTTAAACTGTAGGTCTAATCAATAATAAATGCCAACTCATTTTGGTCTACAGTGGAAACCTTGAAGGCCATTTTTATTAAGAGCTCATTGTCTTAGATAAGTTTCCTATTTGATGGCATGAAGTCTGTGATTGGAGGAGCCTCATTGGCTGTCAGTGTCTGAGTAGTTGCCTCTTAATATGCAGAGTGGAGGGAAGTACGGACATCCAGCATTGGGGCTCAGAAGGCAAATCACTTCTGGCAGTCTAATTCACCCATCATTAGAGGGGCCAAATTGAATAATGGACTCAGAAGTGAGTTGGGTACGTGTGTGTGCTCATGTGTAAGTGTATCTGATGAGGCTGAGAGAGCCATGTTGGGTGAGTATGTGTGTGTGAGGGTGTTCTGCAGCCCCTTCACTTTGGCCCATCAGTTTCAATCTGGTTGGACGACAGGCGTTCTTTCGTGGTGCCAGGACCCCTCTCCATTAGGCCACCGCTGCCCACACGTGTACTCCATTAGGCGGCATTACCTGGTCCATGCCTGGAGACGTCACCTCGGGAGGGTGTTGCAGATCAGCTCCTCTCTTCACAAGAAAAAAAAAAAAAAACCTGATTCTGTTTCTAATAAGATTCCTTCTCCTTCACACTTTTCTCTCTGTAATCACAGGCCTGCCAGCACCTTATTGGGGAAACTAATGGAATAGTCGGACAATGACAGTCGCACTCACTTATCTAACAGCATACATCAGCAGTAACAATGATCCTCATGCCTTTGATTGTATCTTTCCCTGGCTTTAGTTTTCGTCCTTCTTCTACAATTAATAAATTT
>JAUZNJ010034813.1:0-12534 GCA_034780135.1 Jordanella pulchra | reverse complement strand
CGCTAAACAACTTACAAATACGTTAGCTTGAACACAGCTTAACATTTGCCTTTATATACAAACTTATTAACAACAAATTAGCAAGAGCTCGACGAAAACTCACCTTCCTCCATATCAGTCACCAACGGTCTGGTGAAGGAGGAAGTGACGTCAGTGACGCAGACTTTCTTAAAATTATTAACGATTTTTTTAATAAAAATAATAATAATAAAAAAACAAAACTCTTACACAATAGATTAGGAAAAATATAAAATTAAGGATTTTTGGTGGAATGAATTTTCCACGCTACATTAGCATTTAAGATGATATCTGTAGATTAGAGTAAACTGTAAAAACAACAGTCTGTATCTAGACTTGCTCCAACTCCTTTTTTTTTTAGATGTGGACACTTTTTATATTTTCCCAGAGCTGGTGATGTCAGTTTTTCTAGGTTGCATCACAATAACGGAGAAGCCAATAATAAATAAAAAGTAAAAATAGATTTAACAACTGTTTAAATGTAAACATGGTACCAAACAGACAGTTTTAGACACAGAAGCAAGTAAACTGTCAAAATAATGCAGATATAATATCTAATAATGTAGACAACACTATAAGAGTGTTAAGGCAAAGGGTTAATTAGCAACAAGTTGATTTTGGGGTGGGTCATCCTTTAACTCTTGTACAAAGGTATGATACCACCACAAGCTTGTATAGAAAAGTAGACTCAGTTTTAACCAATCAGCCAACCTTAGCTATTTAAACAGTATTAAATAGAAATGTTCATTTAGTGTGATAAAAGACTGTGTTAGCAGATATAAATTCAATCTTGAAATCTTTTAGCCTACTTCATGCTGTCATACAGGCTTTAATTTTATCCACAACCACTCTTGGCCTTTTGAATTTCAGTGTGAAGCATATAAAAGATAATACGTGCTGGAAGGTTTATTTAGCTGAATAAAACACTAAGTTTTCTGAGCATGTGTTTACCTGTGGAAATATTACATGCACAGCTTCAAAAAACAAAAATCAAAGAAACTCACCTCAAGGCTGCGCCAAAACACCCACTGACACTAGCTATCAGATGGAGCCCTGCCCACAGTCTTGGCTTCCCCAGAGCATGTTTGCCAACTAGCAAAGCTCTGATTAGAGCCTTTGAGCCAAGAAACAAAGAGATGCCTTCTAATGATTATGGGTACAAAATGTTTTTTTTAAGACAAATTTCATCAAGTGCATTAAGATTCATTTGGGTATTAACCCTAATGAAGCAAAAGGCTTTTTTTAAATGAACTTGCTCTGCTGTGCAAGAGTCTTTTGTGAGTCCTTTGTAAATAGTTAAAAATAAGAAAATTAAAGGTCATGAAACTGGCTGAGATCTTGACAAACATTCCTATTTTAAAACCGATGCACACACAAGGAGCATTACATGACTTTCACCTTCTGCCTGATTGTCAAACCACTATTCATCTCATGCTTAGTCTTAATTTCCATTAAGAAATCATGAACCATCTGTCTGCTTGACTGAAACTGAGCATGATGTGAGAAATGCCTCCCATGTTATGTTTAATTAATGAAGCAATGTATTGTGGCCAAGGAATCCCACAAACACAGACATATAACATGATGCAAATGTTCCCTTGCTTTGTGAAATGGGAAGTTTGGAATTGTAGTTATATGATAATTCTTCATAGTATTTGTTTTCAGCGTGAAATTTTGAGGATGCAGATAAGCTATGATGTTCAAAAGCAAAAAATTTTATTTAGCCTTTTTTTTTTATGAAAGACTTTGACTGATGAAACGCTGGAGTATGGCAGCGAACGACACACAGATTTAGAAGACACTAATATTATGAAAAGGGGAGATTGATTTGTTCTCCCAACCATAAATATCACTCTTCAAAACAGAAACTGATTGGCTCACCAAAACAAGTCGATCTTTATGAATGACTAAACTAATAGGAAAGAAATTACTGTATTGAACTGCAAGTCATGCTACCTTCACAGAAAATTGTTAATAAATGTTAGGGTGTATAACAAAATCAGATAATTATAATTTTCAAATGGTATATATTTACATGACCTCAGCTGATATAATTTATCGTTTTTTACAAACAATCATAACTTACAGGAAAACTTACAGCCTTGCAATTTTTTTATAATAGGTGTGCTATTTATAAATAAAAATCTTGCCAGGAGAAGGATTTAAATAAAAGGTTAAAAAATATTATTGCATTATTTGTTGTTACACTTAATAAAACATTTCTGTCGACTAACCTCTTTCAGATTAAACAGTTTAAATTTTAACAGCAAACAGCGCATTCAATAAAAATTAGGAAGAAAAAATGTTTGTTTCATTTAATTTATTCTATGGTGCCTTTAAATATCTGGAGCTCTGGTCTCCTCTGTTTCAGCTCTGGGTTCTTCGGGGTTGGTCTGGGGCCCTTCACATTTGCTTTTGATAATATCTTTCTCCTGAAGGAGCCTTATAAACCTTATATATACACAAGTATACTCAGTTATGGTTAAAGCTAATCTGAGTATACTTGTGTATATACATATATATTGTGTAATTTTCATAGGTTTTGCTTTTGATTCTTGTATTAATGTATTAACTATGGAACTGATTTCCAAAGTCCTTAATGAAGGTTTAATGAACCAATGAATGAATGAATGAATGAATGAATGTTTCCAAAGAATACTCACTCTTTTGTTATAGTTGGGTTTTTTTCTTTTGCTTCTTATCATTTAGTACAGTTGTGAAAACAGACTTCTAGCAGATTTTCTGTTTTCTTTTTTTCATTTATACTTCCTCCCTCTCTCCCTCTGTCTACCATGATTTCTTATTCATTCTCCGTTTCCAACCTCTCTTTCCATGTCCATTACATTGTATTTTTCGCCCAAAGCCAGTTCTAATGAAGTTTAATATACATTTACCAAGTGGAACGTCGTGGTAACAGCCATTATTGTCCACTTGTTAAAACAAATTTGTTGGACTATTATCCAGCACCAGGGGTCTATTTCACAAAGTAGTGTCATCAAGGTCAGAGTTAAACCCTTGAATCTGACTTGATCTAGTCTGAGGTTGGAAACCCTGAGATTTCGGTTTCACAACAGCTGATGTGAATTACTTTGATAAACTCTCAATAGGTGCACTCAGTGTCAAGCTCATGCATTCCAACTACAAAAAGCCTTCATCATTGAACCCTCAGTTCGACGAGTCACCATGACAAAAGGAGGAGGAAGGAAATGGACAGGGAGATGCCGTAGGAGAAAATTGCTGCTTGAGTTAATGCGTATGTTTATATGTAGTCTGTTGCAACCAAAATAATGTTAGAGGGTAACCTACTTTTCTGCGTAAATGGTTTTCTGTTAATGTACCTTCTATTTTGGTGCCATCACATGGGGCAGGAGCTCACTTGGCAGCAGGTGAAGATGGATTATAAAAACATTGTTCAAACAGGTAGGACCTGTGCATTATCTCATGGGGTACTGCCACTCTCTCTTACATTACACAGTAAATACTACTTTCTGTTAAATAATCTAATTTATGCAGACCTAACACAGAAATCTTTGTCAGCCAACAGAAATAAGGTAGATGCTCGTAAAAGAGTCGGTGGTCCAACACCTCAACCAATAACGGAGGCAGAGGAGCTGGCCCTATTCCAAAATGTAGGATTGCCAACCGCTCCTTCACCGTTTGGATCCTCATGAAAAGGATATCCCATGTTTATGTTTTTAACACCTAATGTGTATAAATGACCTTCAGAATTTTTTGTGTTATCACAGAACTGATCAGATGCTGATAGCAGATTATTGTTTGAGCCCTATGGTTAGACTAATCCAGCATTCCTTCTGTTTGCCTGCCGGTTTTAACCTGTTAGCCCTTTGAGACCTTGATTTTGCCTAAGCCCCTGTCGGACCTGTTTTTGTGCCTGTTGTTTTGGACCTTTTTTCCCCTCCTGACCACGAATCCGCATTCTGCTTTGGAGTTATCTCAGTCATCTGATCATGTAGTTCTGACCTCTGCTTCTACAACTACTACTCTGATTCTGGATCACGTTTCTCTGCAGTCATCTGATTTCCCGGCTCTGACCCTCCCTTTGTTGTCCTCACTGACCATGAGTAAAGTCGCTCCCCTCAAAGTTGGATTTCTGTACTCACCAGCAGAGTCCCAGTCTAAACGCTTCATCCTTAAAAGACAATCTCCTTCCGCCAGCTCTCCAGCTACTCTTCTGGGCCCATTTCCAAAACTCCAGTGGGCTCAGTCACCCTCTCTTTGTCTCAAAATATATTCCATCATTCTGTGCTGGACACTAAGGCTGATATTCTCCCTCCAGAGGAACCGGTTGCTGAGCCTAATCCCCATTGCCGTTCCAGTTCCAGACTTTCCACTAAATAAAATGTTAAACTTTTCTTTGTTGTCTGGCTTGAATTCCAGGTCCACAATTCACACCCCACTTTTAAAAGGGAAAATTAAAGGAAAAAGGGTGTTGTAATCATTTTAATAACTATTTGACTACAAAAAGGGTACAAAAAGTTAGTATTTTTTATTATTACATTATAAAATTTTAAATTCAGTTTATTTATATAGCACCAACTCACGACAGTCATCTCAAGGTACTTTGCAGAGACAATTCAATCAGATAATACAGTAAGATGTGTTAAAAGTTCTTAATCTAAGGAAAACCAGCTGATTGCATTGAATTTATTTACTTTGCTCTCGTCCTGTATAAGCTTTTGGTGACAGTAGTCATTTTTTTGCATTGTTTGGTTGACTCTACAACAATCCCTCACACTGAGCAAGCAGGCAGTGATGTTGGAGGGCAAAAATCCCTTTTACAAGAAGGAGCTTCCAGCAGAATCTGGTGCAGTGTAAGTGATCTTCTGCCAAGGCCTACTGATGGTTCATGGAGACAGAACCAGACACACAAAAGGGACATAAATGTTTTATATCTTAGGAAAGATAAAGTAGCTCAATAGGGGACTCTGTCTAGGAGATAAACAGCTAAGTGGACAAGCTCTGAGTCAGTTTTTATGTCAAATGGATAAAAGGGAGCAATAGAGTTAGTTAAAGTAAAAGCTGAGCCCATAGCTATGGCTAGGATGGAAATAGGACTAAACACTGAAAAAAACAGGCCCAAGTCTATAATCTACAGTATAATCAAAGTTCTTGATGGCAGCAGCCCAGCTGGTATTTCCCTTCAGGATAGTATCACAGCCAAACAGGAACAGACCAGACAAAGCTACTATAACAAGATAAAACTGAGATAAAAAAAAAAAAAAACTTCAGGGGTAAGTGAACAAATACTACAGCAGTGGAGAATAAAAATAGAATGAAGCAAAATTATGTAAAGTAGTCCTGTGTCCTCCATGTATCTAAGCCTATAGCAGCATAGCTATAGAGATGGTTTTGGATAACCTGAGCCACTCTAACTATCAAAAACGAAAGTTTTAAGCCTAGTCTTGAAAGAAGACATCGCCAAAGACTGGTTTGGTAAAATATTCCAATCACTCTCGAACATCAGCAAACATGGGTCCATTAACAGATCCCACGCATAAAGGAAAACATTCTTATAATGTGTCTGTGACTATATAGGAAACATGGCTTATGTACACTCAAATAACTTACCAAGGATTTATTTGTGGATACACTTGTCAAATGCTAGAATAATATGGCCTTTCTAGCAATTCTGTCACTGGATGTAACGTCTCACTAGTCAGTACTATTCTTTGGAGGAGCAGTCATGCGGTAACTTAACTTAACATACAGTAACCTAACAGCTTAGACCACTGACAAATAATACAGATAAATTCAGAGACATATTTTGCGTTTTGAATTCTTATCATTTGCCTGTTCTCCTTTTTGCACAAAACAACTAATAAGGCTTTAACAAAAAGGAAAGATGTAATTGAGGTGTGTCCCTTTTCTTTTCGTTGTGTTGGATTGTAATGATACTGGTGTTTGGTTCTAAGTATTTGCTTTTGGCTTTGGAAGGTTTATTTGAATTCTCTTTGTTTTGGGTTTGGTGAAAGACTCATTAGACTCAGCAATTGTGTTATGTTATCACCCTGTTTAGATATCTAAATTAACTTCTTCTATAATCGTCGTCCCATTTCCTGGCAATGTTTTTTTTTTTCCATTCACTTTCTGTTATCCATTTACACATCCCTCATCCACCATGGATAATCAGAAAATGTAACAGCTTCACTCTGGACAGCAATGATAAGAAGCTGATCCCACCCGAATAAAAGGGATCCTATTTACAATAAAAAAACAAAGCAGAGAACGACTAAACTGAGTCAAACAGCTTTACTTTGCAAAACAGTAATGGTGTGATTAGTGACTCATACCAGTATACACTTTATTGTTCTTTTTATTATGTACCTTTTCCAAACTACAATACTCTCTGAATTAAATGATAAAAAGATAATACTATAATTATCACCTGCATCTACTAGCACATAGGCTAAAAGGACAAAGATATATGCTCAACTCCACTATTTTCTGAATTTCAGATAGCTCCTTTGTTTTCTGGCTTTCATTACTGGACAAAATAATTAATCCATGTGTGTGTGACCTCAGTAACAATGGTGAGAATGGCGAGACACACCTGGATTAACCAATTTGTCCAGTAATGAAAGCCAGGAAACAAAGGAGCTATCTGAAGTTTAGGAAGTAGTGGAGTTGGACGTATAGCAAGAACACAGAACACACCTTTGACTATTAAAATATTAAGTTTTTTTGGACGGAGAGGACATGATTTGAAAGAGGGGTGAAAGAACCAATCTCCGTTAAAAAAAAAAGGTAAAGCCATCACTGAGCAGATATGGGGGAATTGCAGTATTATCTTCCAAGCATATCTAATTTAGTCATGGAATCCATTGCAAATAAATTACACAGGCACAGTCATCATGATTTGAATGACCAAACACAAAACCCATACAAATCGAGAGACTCTAAAAACCCAGAAGAACGATGTTGGGGTTTTGACTTGCATTTCACTTGAGATGTGCTTAGAGGGATGGACTTCCACACCGAGGGGAGAGAACTGACAAGAAAACCCAGGATAAATGTCTAAAGGTTTTTAGAAAAAATCAGTGACTTAAATTGTCTTCAATTAAAGCCTTTTTTGTGGTTGCCATTAATATTGGAAGCTCATGCTGCTAATTGACCCAAATCACCTACAAAGGTTTCCTGAACGTCTGACAGTCTCTCAGTCAATTAACAACTCGGCAGATGTACAGAAGACTGTGACTGACTTCCCCCACAAGGAGGGTAAGTCCCAATTGCTCATTGCTAAGCTTCATATTTACTGATTGCTGTATCCAAGCATATTTGTTGAGGTGCATCAGCATTAATGATAACAAAAGGCCTTAAGAAAATTGGCAACCAAAACCCAATTTACTTATATACTAAACCAACGACAAAGGTTATAATTATGAGGGATGAAAAATGACAAAACTAACACAAAAAATTTATAATACAAATATACAGGGGTTGGACAATGAAACTGAAACACCCCTCATTTTAGTGTGGGAGGTTTCATGGCTAAATTGGACCAGCCTGGTGGCCAATCTTCATTAATTGCACATTGAACCAATAAGAGCAGAGTGTGAAGGTCCAATTAGCAGGTAAGAGCACAGTTTTGCTCAAAATATTGAAATGCACACAACATTATGGGTGACATACCAGAGTTCAAAAGAGGACTCCCATGGCCTGCACAGTCACCAGATCTAAATACGTATTATTGAGACACTTTGGGGTGTTTTGGAGGAGCGAGTCAGGAAACATTTTCCTCCACCAGCATCACGTCGTCGTGGGGGTGGCAAAGCTGATAAATTTGGACCTTAAACATTAAACGTGGTTTAACTTTAAAATTACAGCATACAGTTTAAAATGCTGACGTTAGTAGTTTCGCTAGCGTTAGCATTCTAAGCGCCACTACAGTGACATATGCCTGACTTGAAAGCTCGTTTTACTCAGAATTCAAACTGTAACAACTTACAACTTTAGGCTTGGCATAATGAAAGATTCAAGCACACATTTCCAAAAGACCCCCAACAACTCCAGAAGGTTGCAACGACCAATTTAATGGATAATAAATAAATGCATTGAGGTTGATTCCCCCCTCCTTTGTGAAGTTGTCACATCTCTTCCTCTATTCTCTTCACTTCGACGACGACCATACTTTGAACAGACTATCAAAAAAATTGCAAGGTGATATGATGACGTAAGGCACAGTTCACTTACAGTTGGTGCCTTTTGAAAAAAAGATGCAATTGCTTTCTGCCTTTTAGGTCTGGCTGGGCTCACCATGCATGCCGTTTTGGCAGGTTATGGGGTGCTTGGAGCTGTCCCATTGATGCCTGTATCATTCTGGGTAACCATGGCAATGGCGACGACGCAACCTGCCAAGCTCAACAACTGAGTTGTTGCAAAGCATGCACTGACATGCAATACACCTAATGTTAATTAATCTTTTGATTTTCCTTGAGGTTTGCCTCAACAAAAGAAAGAAAGCTGACGTCTCTTTTTATAAAAGTGAGGGGGACGGATCGAAGGGCATTCGAATCTGGGTGTGTCAAAACCCTTCTGACACCCTCTATCTGCGCCCATGGGTGGTTCAAACATTTGTCTTCCCCACGATTGGTTAGAGTAGTGCGTTTGATCCTACCTACTGCTACTGCCTAAACCAAAGCCCTATGATAGATCATTTGCCAGATGGGAAGTTCTTTGACAGCCATCACCAATGATTTAAGGTCACCGGCAAATGATGCCGACAGAAACAAACCCATTGACTACCTCCAGTTTCGTTTGGCAATAGGTCATGGAGAATTTATTTCTGCTTCGAGCTGAGATGGATGTGGAGGTTGACTTGGCTTTATTGGACAGTCTGGAGGAAGCCGCCCACCAACCTGCCATCCGCTCGGTGTCAGAGTGCGCATTTACCAGTGTGAGTGTGCAATGAGAATGATGTGCAGCGTTTAAACTCACATACCCTCACTCAAAACCGCCTGCCGCCTATGAGAATTTTTATGATTACCAAAACAAAAAACAGTATTTGCAAAAGAGTGAGGGAGGCTTTGAGCGAGGGTGTGTGAGTTTAAAAACATTGTTCTTGTTGCAAGAGAGATGTTAGAACCACCCACCTCATTAACATACGGAGACAGAAATGTATAAATAAATACATTTGGAAAAGTAACAATATTGAAATATATGTAGGGGTAAATTAAAGTAGAAATAAATACATGTATAAATAAATAGATGAATGAATATATACATGTAAAAATGTACAAAAAAGGAGAAAAAAGTTGAATAAATAAATAAACACACATATACATGTTAAAATAATTAGACTTTTAGACTTTTTAATTAGACTTTTAGACTTTTTAATCCCCAAAATACGTATTTATTTATTTATTGATTTATTTATGCATTTATTTGTGTATTTATTTATTGTTATATTCATTCATCCATTTATTAATACATTTATGTGCGTAAAAATGCAATTATATGTATATTTATTCATTTATATATTTTTTTTGTTTTTGTCATTTTTCATCCCTCATATATGATAACTTTAAAAGTTGCAAAGTTCACCTCTTCATTTTCTTCTTATATTTTTTAAGCAGTTAAATCCTAAATGACTTCAATGACTTGACTCAAAAACTATTAGAATTTAACTTTGTAAAAAAAAAGGATTTAGCTTAGAGGGTATGTTTTGTGGCTGAAGTAGCTTAAGATGCATCTTAAGAACAAAGAGGAGTAAGTTTTAAGGGCATTTGTAATAAACAAGTTTCTTTGTGCCTTTAGTGCATACACTCTCACAAACAATCAGATTTCCTCCCACATTCTGTACGCACACATCCATGCAAGCACACATCAAGTTAGCAATGACTGCTAGCAGCCTCTCAGGAAAGGAAAAGTCAGTTTGCTGAGAAGCGATTAGAGCCCCCTTTGCTCTTGGTAGAGCTTCTGATGATTGATGTGATTAATAAAGCTGTTGTCATGGTGCCCTCTATGCCTCTGACTGCTGGCTGAAAGACACAGAGAGGAAGAGGAAAATAGGAATCATCCGATAGGGAGAGACGCTGAGAGAGACTTAGTGGTACTGGTGTTTGTAAGGACACGAAATTTATCCCTGAACACCTCTGAGACAAACCTCATTCATCAGACCACCTCGTCGTCCCATATTTATTTATCTGTAATTGGATTAACTACATAGTTAAGGCCTGCATCTGTCATTGATGCTCTTTAAATAAGCTTTAATTCATTCATGAGATACTCCCTCTTAAGAGCTTATTTTACTATATGTGTCACATCTTTGTTATTCAAAAATAAATAGTAGAAAACACTAGAGGAATCTATTAATGTTCTGGCACTGAGTATTTGGAGCATCCATTATTTTTCAAGGATAATTCATCTGATATTTGGTTTTAAATTCTGGACTAGCACAGATATCAGGAAGTTGAATCTCAATAGAATGTCTTAAAAAATATAATTTGCTTTGGTATCTATTACAATGATTTGAGTCATACATTTTATATTATTGATCAGATTCATGACATACACTGTGAAATAATCCTAGTGATTTTATCTACTACTAAAAATGAGTTTGATTCACACCTAATGAAAACTTGAATTCAGTTTCGGAAACCATACATCCATTTTCTCCGGCTTGGTCCATCGGGGTTGCAGTTGGACTGGTGCCTAACCCTGGCAGTCTATGGGCATAAGGTAGCATACACCCAGGACATGGCAACACATAGACACACAAAGACTTACAACCATCCACACAGACACACACACCTAAGGGCAATTTAGAGATGTCACTTAACCTAACAGTCATGTTTTTGGACTGTGGGAGGAAGCCGGAGAGAACCCACGCATGCACGTGGAGAACATGCCAACTCCATGCAGAAAGACCCCAGGCTGGGATCGAACCCAGAACCTTCTTCCTACATTAAACCTTTTCAGTTTGAACCAAAGTGCTTTGAAATTGATGATAATGTAGAAATCACAAGAAGTGATGGAGATAAAGAGGACAAAACAGGGGAAGATGGGAGAGTTAACTGAAGGAGCTGAAGGAGCAGACGTTTGTGCGATTGCTAGGAAATGCTAACCCAGATGGAGAGCTATGCTACAAAGAGCTCCAGCTTATAACAAAGGCTGTTCATGGGACTAAAACATTTTCTCCAATATATATGATGTAGCAGAGCTAAATTCGAGATGACCAGTGAAGAAAATTTTTCCACACTCATTTGCTGGCCATTTGTTGAGCAAATGTTTTGAAGCTTCTTTTGTTTTGTTGAGTATTATTTTTGGTCTACCTGTCATGCTTGATTTTTTTTTAAGGAATGTTGATGTCATCCCAGGTGAAAAATAAAGATGAATTTGGTTACATTTACAGTAAGTATTTTACTCTTTGCTCCATTAAATTTGTAATAGCAGATCTTTTTCTATCTTTCAGAGAGAATGGGAATGATCTGTCAGTTTAGACGAACATGACCGACTGCAAACTTTGAACATTTTCATTTTTGTCTGAATTTAAGCTATGTTTGTTAATTTTTTTTATTTATTGTAATAAACATTTTGTTCTTTATGGCTATTTCCTAACTTTGAGCATGCACCTTTTTAAAGTTTATGGCACTGTATGTAAAAATTAATTAAAAAACAAAGGTATAAAAACATATGTGTTTTTTATTAGAATGTGAAGTTAGCTTAAACTGTATCTTGAAGGAAAGATTTTACGAAAATCCCTCTATGTCATTCTGTGATCAGTCTCTGTTAAGATATTTAGTGTACTGAACATTTATCTCTTCCTTGATGTCGTTTTGCCTGTGCTAGCATAACTTTTGTTCTTTATACTACAGGGAGCTTCCAGGAGAAAATTAAAGATCCCTGCACTGGCTTACTCATGTTAAATTGTTAATCAATATAGTTTTTAAACATCTTTACCTTTAAGACGTGCTTGCTTTGATTGTTGTTTAAAAAAATACAGCAATAAAGGAGAAAGGTCTAAAAGTAAATAGTAAGTCTCACTTGACTGAGCAGAGTGAAATTGAAGTGTTTTCCAATTTGCATCATGTGATCTTTGACATTTCAAAAACTGGGCAATCTGTTTTTTTATTAACTGCACCTCAAATAACTCAAAGGACCCCAAACCGTTCTGGTGAAGGAGGCTCGATGTTAAACCTCAAAAGCCAACATTATTTGGTCTATGTTTCTCAGAAGCACAAAATCATTTTAGAAGTCATCATTAGAGTTAATCTAACAGCATTAAGTCTGATTTTAGAAAAAAAAACAATAGATTTGTTAAAAAAAAACTAATGGTATGAATATAAAGATATGATCTAGACAACACATAAGGTTTGGGCCACTATTGTGATCATATACACAAGCCCAGTGTACAGCGATTTAGCTGTTAAACAAGGTAGACATTGTAATATAATGTGTAAGTGGTGATCGTTTCCAGGCAGGTACTAAAAATAGTAATGCTACCTTCAGTAATGGACATGTTTAAAAAGCAAGTTGAGCTTTATCAAAACAATTCAT
>JAUZNJ010034812.1:0-11172 GCA_034780135.1 Jordanella pulchra | reverse complement strand
CCCCCCCCCCCCCCCCCCCCCGTCAATACGTCTTTTGGCATCACCCTGTAGCAACTCTGAACTTTTATTTCTCTACATTCTTTTTTGCTAAAGAGTTCAAACTTAGACGGGATGGGCAGCCTCTCTGAACTTCCCCTTCCAAGTCTTGCCACAGATTTGTGATTGGACTTTGACTAGGCCAACACATAAACCTAAGCTTCTGACAGCTTTCTTCTTACTGTATTTATGGAGTTTATAATCAACAGGTGTCGTCTTCCACTGGAGTTGTGTTCAACTTGCCAGCCAGTCAGTCTGGACCTCCATGTCTTGGTAGGGCTGCAGCTGCTCCCGCCACTCTATGTTCAGGTAATTGATTAAATGAAATCTGGGGTATTATTTTTAGAACCTAACTCTGCTTTAATTGAACCAGAACCTCCTCTCTGACCCGCCTGCTGGGCTCCTCGGTCTTCTTAAAGCCGACAGTTCTCCAGAAAACCTCCGAGGCCAGAAACAGAACGACTCTCTGAGAAGACTAAGGTGGCAGTTTAATTTAGGCTGAAAACCAGACTAATCATGGATCACTTTCTAATACCTTGACGCCCTTCTTTGCTCTAAACCCAACAGAATGAACCGAGGTTAGGGTTGTGATATAAAACAATATGGAAGAGTTGAAGGAATGTAAATAGTTTTTTTTAATGAGACAGACCTGGAGGAGAGGGGTCCATGTGGGGTTCTGAAGCAGGGCACACCCCGGGGCCTTCGTTTCCTGAACGCCTGCTCGATGAGCTTGGCCTCGGAGGACGGGTCTATCCTCCAGAAGGAACCTTTTCCAGGTTCCTCCTGCGACCTCGCCACTTTGATGAAATAACGGTTCAGAGACAGGTTGTGACGGATCGAGTTCTGCAACAATGAGAGGGACATGAGGAAACCGAAGCGCCGCAGATCATCCAACACCAGGAAGTCCAAACCAACCTGCCAGCCCTTGTCGGCCGTCCTGTAGTACGGGTAGTTCTTGGTGATGTGATTGTAGATACCGTTTAGTGTGAGCTGCTTGTCCGGAGCCAGAGTTATGGCCTGAACGATCAGCTGTGCATAGGAGTACGGCGGTTTGGAGTCGTCCTGCAGATCAGACCAGAGGAAACATTCAGACACCAACCAGACTCATTTTCATTTCTGTTTCCATATACTGAAGATAAGAGCAGATCAACAGCATCAACTCCTTTTTATTGTCAATTTATTGTAAAGAACTTTAGTATAAATAAATTGGACTATAGTCTCATTAAAGTTCATAGCTACATTTTTTTAGATTAGATAAAAAAGTCTGAAGGACTCATGAATTACAGATCACCCATGTTTACATAAACACTTTTTAGTAACCAAGCATCAGGTAGATAAATAAATACCAACTCGAGCATCTTTCCATTGGTTCCGATCGTTCAGTTATTGATAAACTAAAGTTGTCGTTTCTGGACTTGAAATGAGTTTAAAAATGCAGAATGAAATACAGTAATTTAACTGTAAATATAACCTCATTCATTAAAAACCAAAAGATGAGTTGGAAATACTTATTCAGGACTAATACCAGGCCTAGCATATAACCTTGAAGGATGCCTATTTTCTCCTTGAGCCATTTAGAATGAATATTCCTTAAGCCAGAGAGTTTCACCTCAGTTTTTATCTAGAAATGTCATGGACCCCCCCCCAAATGATGTGATGAAGCATAGCGGGCCGGGCCTCACCTTGGGACTGTCTCCTCCAGAGGCCTCTTTGTCGTTCTCAGGCTGGGAGTTGTCATTCATAAGCTGCAGCTCCACAGAGCCGACCATGCGACTACCCATCCTGTAGCCTGAGGAGCCCGCCCCCCGCGGGCTGGAGGGGCAGGAGTTAGCAGCGCTGTTGAAAAGAAACAAGACGGAGCAACTCATGAGGACGCTGCTCTGCAGAGTATTCCAACCAAATCAGGACAAAACGACTGGATTCAGAGCTTAAAATATAACAAAGGGCCCGGTTTGCTCCAAAAGAGCTCATCTGCAGTCTGTGCTGCAGTGACACGCTTTTCACTGGCATCTATGCAAATGAGCCTCCCTGGCTGTGTGGGAACGCTGCAATCACTTAAGGAGCAACGGGATAATGATGGGACGAGACGTGCCGATGGAAAAGATGATTTCCATAAAAGAATGTCTTTCTGCAGAATACTGCAGAGCCTGATGACAGGAGACTTTTATCTTTTTAAAGCAGCAATGGGCGACTGCTGTCCTGCAACAGTCTTTGACCCAACAAAATCAATCAGAGTTCTGCTACTGATCTCATCACTTCATTTAAGGGGACAGAGACATGTCTAAAAGCTGAAGGACATGGAGATGCTCATTCCTGCTGTAAATCTACTCATCTGGAAAATAAGCTTAGATTCAAATCTAATAGGACCGGACCCTGGGTCCTTCTAGGGTGAAGGTACCTGATGGTGCCAGTGGGCGATGGCAGGGGGCTCATTAGGTGAGCAATGTTGTCTGGAATGTTGATGGTAAGGGGGGAGATCTGAGGGTGAACTGGTTTCACTGGGGACTCTGGTGCCTCTCGCTTGGCTTTCTTCCAGCTGGACAGGGCCGTGAAGTTGATCTTAATGTTTGTGCTGGGAAACCTGAAAGTGCACCTGCAGAAAAGAGAGACAGAGAAATTTCAACTGAAGGTGCCTTCATGGAACCAGTCTGAAAAACAAGAGGAACAGAGAGAAAGTTGTGTATTTTTTTCATTTTCCATTCATATTGCTTAAAATATGTTTTTTTCCCCCTAAATTCCACATATTAATTTATTTAAAAACAGTAATTTACTGAGAATATTTTTCAAATAAATTGGAAAATTTTATCAATAAAAGAATCGATGGCTGCAACCTTAGCAGTATTAAAAACCATGAACCAATCCAGGGTTCCCAGTAACTGGTCTGTCAGGCCAAACGTTTTTACCCAATAAAATGCTGCATCACGGCTGTGCTCCACCACAGAGACTACTGGTGGTTCAGCTCAAAGTCTCACTGGGTCCAGCTGATAGTTTGCATATGAACGTCGCCTCCCAATATAGACAAAGAAATAGGTGTGGGCTTATTTAGCAAAAGGCAAACCGGAAAGAAAACATGGGTTTAACAGAGAAGATAAAGAATTCATTGTGCTTTAGCACTTTGTAAATGGAAAATTAAGCTAGTCGTCTGCGTACTACTTTTTGTTAGACTGCATGTTTTAACGCAGTTTTAGACATAAAACAATAAAACTTATTGTTAATTATATGGTTGTAACATTAGCTGTAGCGCTCAATGGTTAGAGGATAAATTAAATGCATCACAATTCTGCTCTGAGAAACTGCCTGTTTTCTGGATTAAGAATAATTTGCTTTAAAAAAGGTAAAATGGTCAATTGCTACTTTTTAAATATGGTGCTCAAGGTAAAGCGGTGAAACTGGTTATTCTAAATGAACTTATCTACAAAAGGGGACACAAAAAAACAAACAGATTTAATCATTAATATTCAATTACATTTATATCCTGACATAAAATGATTAAAAAAAAAAAGCACAGAAAACAAGCATATGTTCATGAAAAATGTCCTGTGAAGGAAAGGAAAGCAGGCGTCAAGAAGACGGATTCTGGGCTAAGAAACCATGAAATATTCTGATGGTTAGCTTTAGAAGTTAACAAGGATGCAAAAGACAAACTGTTGGTGGAAGTCTGGTTCTTTGGGCACAGCTGAATGGAAAGAAAGATCCCTGTTGGGATTAAGCTGCTTGGCACCCTGGAGACGGTGCAGGGACACAAAAAAAAACTGGGTTTCCATTCAGCTGAAGACTGCAAGGAAAGGCGTTTTAGTTTTCCCGTGCCAGGCTCCCACAAAGCCAGCATTAGCTGAGAGTACAGTATCCCTAGCACCTTCATGTTAAAAAAGCTCCGCTGCTCACAGGAGGGGCCTGAATCACTTCCTGCAGTCAGATGTTTTCATCAAATCTGCAGAAGGGCCGAGTCTTGCCTGATAAAAATAACATCAGACTTATCCAACGGCTGTCAGAACACTCACAATGAAATCTAAATATACATCAATAAGGCGACAGCTTCTTTATGCCGCCGCGCTGATGATGAACACATACTGGAATAATGAAATACTCAACGTTGCGTTCTGCAGTTTGGTGGAACAAAGACGGAGATGGACTGTTTGATATTATTGAAATAAAAGAGTTTACAAAACAAAAATAACTTTAGTTGACTGGACCACCTAGGGGTGTGAATTGGCAGGAATTTGGCGACAGAATTCGTATCGCGATACGATTTATCACAAAATATCCCTACACATTAACAAAGATGATAAATCAGAATATTTATAGTAAAATATCTTTGGAAAACATTAAGAGATCTTGTGGTCGCTCTGCTGCGGCTGGTAAAGAGCAGTTGGATAATAAGCCAATAAAGTGGTGTGCTGCCAGCTAGTGGCTGGGGGGGGCATAAGAGTTACATAAAACAATAAAATGGATGTTTAGCAATAAAACACTTCTTACATTTAAGATCCAATTGGCTGTATTTTAAAGCAGAACAAATATTGTGGAACTATTGCAGTATCTGATAAAATCCAGTTTTTCTCACATTCAGTTCATGAAAAGTTTTATTGCTTCACAGCAAATTATGTGAAATATTAAGAAAAACAGTTTAAAACTCAGAACGTATCCCTCTCAGATGCTATGAGCCAATAAACGTGTGCGGTGGAGTATTTCTCCCTGTATGTTGCCATGTTTAGGTTTTCTAATAGCAACATACACATTTGAAAGCTTTTGGACCAAACTGTCCTGTTTGGTTCTACTTTAAGGTTTTAACAGAGCTTCTAAAAAGGCCCGAGCTGCTTAACCATAGTAGGATTTGAATTCCTTAGACAGACTGAATGTTGCTATTTTACAATCTAGATGGATCCTTTCCCCCCCTCCTGATAATATGCATGAGAATTTGACCTGCAGTTTTTTGCATGTTCAAGTGGATGTAGAATTAGCAAACATTAGCAGTTAGCTGTGGTTTGCTTTCTATAATTTCCTGTTTGTTTGGTTATTTTAAACAGAATACATAAGGAGTTACACAAGTAGCAATGAGGTCTCATCCGTGAGTCCCTGATTGTTGGAAAACACAACTTCAGGTGGAATAGAGATGAAAGGTGCTAGCAAGGTGGGCTAATGTTAGCACCATTTGCGGTTCTATGACTATCAGGCTGCATTTTTCAGCAGGTTTTTAACTAAAGCCAAACATTAACACAGATTATAACATAAAAATGTGTGATTTCCAGGTGATGACATTATATATAGGGATGTCCTGATCTGTGATAAAATGAGTATCAGAATACACCGCCCTGCTTCTAAAATCTCAGATATGAGCGCGCTGAAACATTCTGCTTCTGTTTAAAGTTTATGTAACCCACTGGTTATAAATAACTGGGTCAGTAGTTTTCATATCAATTTTAGTTGACTATTGTTCTCTTTTTTCCATAGTACAAAATGAATACTAAAACTATGTATGATTTATGTTGATATTAATATCAGTCAATAGTCAAAGCTACAATATTGATATTTTATTGGAAGTTAAAGTCGTATCGGGACTTTCCTTCATTTCAGTTGTTTAAGAAATTGTGGACTTCAGTTGGAGGTGTGAAAATTACGAACATTAAAAACAAAGCTGGGGGAAGTTTTAAATGACTTAACAAGCAAAAAAAGAAGTAAATATAAAGTCTGTCTATGAAATCAGAGGCTCTAAGCTCCAGAAAACAGTGGATCAGGAGGCATGTGGTGGTTTTAATTCATGCCTGTAGATCTCAGTGTGTAGATGAGGACCACAGAGGAGGAATCAAAGTAGAGTTCAGTATGTTATTGAACACCCCCTCCTGCACATAAATACAGAACCCTCTTTATAACCCCATTTTTCTCTCACAAGAACAATGAGCCACAAACCCAAAAAAAACCAAAACAAAACAAAAAGGAGACGAAAACACAGTTGCTACGCTGCAAACCCGCGACAGCGGCGACAAACAAAGCTTGTTCAGCTGAAAGCTTTCACTTGAATTTCACCCCCACCCACCGTGCTGCAGAGAATGTAAACAAAAGAGGACAGAGAGGAAGAGCAGCGGCTTGGAGAGGAATAGTGGGTGTGGGAGAGGACAGAGGGTTGAGGGAGGAAGGGAATTGGGGGGAAAAGGGTTGCTCCTCTTTGCCGGCTGAAGCTTACATCACCAGAGAGGAATCCCAGGAATACCAGCAACCTGAACCACAGCTCCACAAGTTCCCTCATGCTGCCAGACCGCTTCTTCATACAGCTGATGTTACTTTCCTTAATGTAAAACATCTAAAAAGTCCTATCCGTTAATAAATGACTCTATGTCACTCATTTTACTTCCAAGTTGACGACACGTGCAAGTGAATTTGTGACCCTACAGAGTATTCTCAGAAAACTGTAATCTTTCAAACTGGCAGGAAAACATTCACCCGGGACGGAAACTGATTCAAGTCAAAACAAGCCGCTGTATTCCGAGTGCTAGAAAATGGTTTCATGTTGGGAGATTGCGCAACATGTGAGCACAGTGTGCAAATTCTGAACAGAGTTGGTAGGAACTGCAGGCTTTGTTTACATTGCAGGACACTTCTGTGAATAAACTGCAACCATTATTTTGGCACAACGAGATTCCAAACAAATCTGTCTGAACGAAATCTAAACAACTCTTGCTGTTGGAACCAGAAGAAAACTGTCTGAAAAAGCTGCAAAAACTCAACTGAACAGCTAAATAAGAAACACTGACAATGCAATAGATGCACGGTGAGCTGTATTAGATCAACCCCGGACGCATTCTTACTGCTCAGCCTGTTCAGCAAACGTCTAAAGTGAGAAACCTCACAGCTTTCATCAAGGGTACCATGCTGCAGGGACGGGTGGCGCCATTTTTATGATAAATGCTGCAAGTACACACTGGATGTCAGTCCCAGAGGAAATAAAATAAACTTGTATTAAATCCACCGACCTTAGGTTTATCATCAATTAATGCTAGGATTAGGGTTAGTGAGGGGATAAATCAAAGCTATTATTAAGTTTTGGGTAATAAGCACATGGACCTTAAGTTTAGGTTTCTTAAGAACATAATAAATAAATCATTGTTTAAATTAAAATTTTAAATTGTCTTTACATTTTAAATGAAACTTCCAGCATGGATTGTAAAAACACCAGCCCCCTGCAGTAAGTTGCCTCTTCCTTTGAAACATCTTTAAATCACACCAAGCAACAGCAAGTTGCTACAGCTTGTTTTTAGGGCAGCACTGTGCTGATCTGGAAGTAAGGAGACGACGAAGTAGAAAGCTCGTCTTATGGCGTTTCTGTTGCTGCTTTGGTGTTTAAATGTAGCTGTGCACCATGTAGTTCTGTGGTACTTTTAAAACCATTTTCTCATCACATTTGAGCCCTAAACGCCTCCTCTTCCACTCAAATATGCTGCAATTCAGTCACATCCTATCTTCCATCTTTTAATGCAATGGTCCAGCACATGTTCCCACTGCAAGCAAACTGTTCTGTGGTCCTGATAAATTGTGCAGACTGGCAATTGTAATTGTGCCAGAGTACAGTTCTTGGGTCACTTTATGGGACCTGAATTTAATTCACAATGGCTGAGGAAAAAAATGAATGAAAAAAATCCAATCTCCTCCCCCAAAGACAGCGAATTTAATGGAAATCGTCTAACAAGTTCCTGCCTGTTGATGTTAAGTGTTCATCATTGTTCCATCTTATTCAATGTACGTTATTCAGTGTTTCTTTTAAAGTCTTTCATTGTAATGCAGTAGTTTGACTATAATGTTTAGTTGTACTCACCAGAAGAAGAGGAAAAAGCCTAAAAAATAAAAACCTTTTGTAAGAAAAACACGTAAGGCTTCCCAAGCTTTAGGGATAAGCTGTGACTGACAAGTTAATCACAAGCATACAAATGGTTTAAGCTAAAATACACTCATTCAAGTTTGTCAAGTCTAGCAATGTTTATGAACCGTTTTACAAATATGCATCATGCAGAGCTCAACCTTAGCATAGTTTTCCGAGTTATGCATTGTAGAACAGAGATCTCCGTTTACAGACCCCCCCCAAACAACAACAGACCCAGACCTTGATACTGAAAACAGGACTGAGCTGAAAACTTGTTTAATAGGAAGGAAATGGTGGAAAGCACAAAGAAGAAAGGGAGTTAAATAATGAAATGATGCAACTTCCTACTATAACAGTGCCTTTCTTTAAGATGAAGAAAAACAAAGACGTTACATCCATCTTTACCCCCAGATAAACACTTTATTCCCACATTAACAACCGAGGATTTTAAAGGAGTCATAACCTGGCACAGGTTACAGTTACGGTCCTTCTGAAATCGTCTTTAAATTCAAATCAATTAAAAGTTTTAGGAGAAGAAAAAATAGAGCTCAATCTGACCCATTTTCTTGCAATGGTACATGTGATTATCTGACGTGTATATGTGCATTAAAGTAGATTTAGCGCTAACAACATTAGCAGTTTGCCATGATTTGTTTACCACAGTTTACTGGACTCAGACAAAGAGACCAGAGTGGTAATAGAAGGATGGGCTAATCTTCCATGAACTGTGCGGAAAAGCAAAATCTTCTGGTTTGAACAGAGAGCCCTCACAGAAAAAACAAAACAAAAGAAACAAGCTTTCATCTTTCTGATTGCCTCGCTTCCTCAAGTTTATACTGAGGATCAAAGGTCAAATTTTCAGAAATCCTTTAAGTTATTTTCAAGCATCTACTTTATGAAAGTGTTATTTGATGATAACATCAGCTGGCCGAATATTTATATTACAATGAATATTTGTATCAATTCTAAACACAAATATAGCATTATCTCATTATATGATATTGATTCAAAATACAGATATAAAGAATATTT
Organism: Jordanella pulchra; assembly: GCA_034780135.1. Lineage (NCBI taxonomy): Eukaryota > Metazoa > Chordata > Actinopteri > Cyprinodontiformes > Cyprinodontidae > Jordanella > Jordanella pulchra. The sequence goes on along the minus strand of JAUZNJ010034812.1, from coordinate 2,255 downwards.
TTCTAGGCAAACATCCATTTTATTTTCCTACTTTTACAGCTTTCACACCCCCAGCCACTAGTTGGCAGCACCGCCCAAGAGACCATTACTCAACTGCTCTGCACCAGCCACACCATAACAAATCTTGTTAGGTTTTTCAGAGCTATAATATGACAAAAACAATATATTTTCGTTGTTAATGTATCAGGATATATCATACATGTATTGTAATACGTATCGGATCGCCAAATTCTTGCCAATTCACACCCCTATTGCTTATACTCCATTTATCCAAATCAATCCAACATCTCCAGTCAGTTCTATACATTCTATTTTTTTATGTTTTAAAACATCACAAAATGTAAATACATTTCAAGAAACCTATAAAACCAATTTGCTGCTAACCAAAAATAAATTATAACTGAGTTATTTACCCTGAAAAAAAAGTACAAGTTTCAATCTGTTGGAAAGCTGAAAGGAACCAGATTCCACTGATCATCTGTAAGGTTGTCACCTTATACGTTTTAAAAATGTAAATATTCAGAACGCCTTAAAAAGTGCATGCAATGAGGCTTTAACTCCTGTTTACCACCCAGAGAAGGTTGGTGGTGGATCTGATTTAGTACACTGGCTTGTGCAAGTTGTGCTCTGTAGGGCGGGGATCTGCTGGTTTGTTTACGTTTTAAGGGTCGAGAAGAGCTTCATTCACAACTAATACACACAACCCACAGTAGGATACACCCACAAAGTTGGACGATAACAGCATCATAACAACACATTTCTGTCTGAAAGGGTGTAAAAATAACGACACCATCAACAATCGCCGCATTGAGCGGAGAACTTGTGTTCTTTTAACCGACTAGCTTTGATAACTGCGCAGTGGGGGAGAAATCCGAAGCTGGTCCACGGGTGGGCTGTGGAATGTGTGTGGAATGACGGCGGGAGGGTTGTGAACGCGGTTGCTAGTAGGAATGTCAACAAAGAGAATGGCTTTAGGAAACAGGATGCGGACTTTTTGCTAACATGCTAAAACACGTGGTCCTCTCGACCCTTGCTCGCAAATATAAACCCAATGTTGCTAAATGTTGACTTTAGCCGTTCTGATGATCCGGCTTCTTTCCCCATGTTTCCCTGAGGGGTGGTGGAGCTGGAGGGGGCACTTACATTCGTGGTAGCTGCAGAGGAGGGGCGCCCCGTCTGAGGAACACTCCGTCCACAAACACCCCGTTTTTACCAAGGCACCTCAGGTAGAAATCTCCGCTGCCGGTGCCGTCGTCGCTGGCCGTGAATATCTCCAGATGCCGCCGCGAGATGAAGCTCGAGTGGCCCATGCTCACGTCTACGGATCCCTGAGAGGAGTTCCGGCCGATGGTCACCGAGCGCTTCTTCATCATGTATTCGAATTCACGGCCCTCGAGCCGGGCAATCGGCCCAGACGATCCGCTGACAGACATGTTTGGGGTTGTGGCCTCGAAACGCCTCAAAATAAAACGGTTGGGGCAACTTAACTCCACTGCACAGACGCCCGACTGTGGCCCTTCAAAGGCGTTCAAATGAGGCACATCTACTAGAGGGGTATCAAACTAAAAGCAGGAATCCAGAGGGAAACATGCGAGGCCAGGGACAGCGGCTCCGACCCACCGCCGAGAGAAAAGGTGGGGGGGAGAGCAGGGAGCCAACCAAATGAGGCCAGAGGCGGACATGGCTTAACCGACAGTGGCTCCTCCAATGAGAATGCAAGAAGGTGATGGAGCTCCGCAGCTACAGCCAATTGTGTGTGAGAAGTAATCAGAGGACAGCTTCAAGGTCGGTTGGTGTCTGTGTGTAGCTTAGGCTAGCAGTACGTGCCATACGCTGTTATTAGACCATAGACCTACTTGCAATAGATGTCCCACCCGCTTCGTTGCCCAGCACGAACAGTTCGCTAGCATGTCCGCCATATTGCTAGTGGCAAGCCCTAAAAAGTTTATCATAATAGGCAGTGGCGGTTCTAGACCAAATTTACTAGAGTTAGGTCAACGTTTTTTAATAGGGGCACGAAACAAAAGAATGGAACACAAACAACAGGACAACAGTGAAACACGTCATCATATTTTTGAGGAACCCGAAGAGCCACTTAAAGCTTGGCATATTGCAGATCATTGATCTTAGAGGAAAACTGTCTATCTATCTTGATACAGCCGATGTGAAACTGAAAAAAAAAAAAAATATATATATATATATACACATACATACACACACACACACACACACACACACACACACACATATATATA
>JAUZNJ010034811.1:0-12535 GCA_034780135.1 Jordanella pulchra | reverse complement strand
TATATATATAAACAGAGTATTTATTTATGTTTTTTTAGGTCTTTATGTCGACTTCTTAGCATGAGCATCGCTGTCTGTCTTCATGCCAGCTCCCAGATCAGCTTCTTTGATTGGTTAATGTGTCACATCTAACTGCAAAAGTTCACATTTTCTAACTCAGCATCAGCTGCTTGTAAAGCACCTCATAAGCATCAGATGCTCAGAGACTCATGAGACGCTGCTTCAGCTGCTCAGATGCTTTCAGATGTGTGACTCCTGCTGCTCGAGATGCACTGTAAGAACCCTTGATATGCCTTGATGCGCGTTAACCATAGATTTTGTTTGATTTTGTCCCACGTTTGGTGTGAATGTAGCATTATACTGAAGACATAAACACAGGAAAGGTGAGCCATGCCTTGCTCGAAGTCCAGTCTGTTTGATTTGATCTGAAAGAAGAAAGCAGAATGCGAAAGGAATGAAGAACATGAAAGCAGAATAAACACCAAATAAAGACATTGTTACTAAAAGTGCACCTCATGCCAAGGAAAAAAATCATTATCATTTGGTAATGACCCAGATCATGTGTGAGTTTTAGCTATAGGTGTAAGTCAGAATATAAGGTAAAATTGCTGTTTGGCAGAGGTCTGCACTCTGCAAGTGCTTTTCTAATTACTGATTGCACTCATTGTATTATTGATGGATAAAAAAGTTGCGTTCTATCAACTGTTCATAAGGCAGTGTAAGTTTTTGTTTTTTGTCTTGGAATATGTTCTAAAATATGCTTTGAAAAAAATTTTTAAGCAGAAATGATCCTTAAACTGGACAAAAATGGTAGGGTATTTTTTTTTGTTATAAAATCTTGAAGCAAAAGAAAAACCCATTTGAATAATGAAGAGATCAAGCAAGTCAGATCTTTTTTTGTATACGTAAAATTGATATTTTGGATTCAAGGCACGGTGGCACAATTTCTAGCACTGCAGCATGAAGGTCCTTGGTTCAATTCCCAGCCAAGCATTCTGCATGGAGTTTATATGTGACCCAAACCAGATTTTAGGGGGGTCGAGTGAATAAGTCAGACTGTTTAAAGCAAATGGGAACTCTCAGAGTACATTACAGTGGAGAGACAGTTAAATGTTAGAACTCATTAATAAACAGGGATAAAACTTTATTCAAGACAGATTAAGAAGGCTCTTTGGAACCGTCATATTGTGGGGCTTAGTTTCTACTGTAAATGTTGTGTACAGCCCTTCAAACAGAGAACTTTGAAATGCTATCAAGCTTAGCAATCATGTGATGATCTGCTCCTGCTATAATCCAATATACTGGACTGCATCAAGTCATCTGCTTTTGGAGTTTAGAGGACAAGCTCTGACATATATGAGTAAAAGTGGATCTGGACCTGATAAACTTCTGAATCAACTCAGCCATTAATATCCCTGGCTCGCCACTGATGTCTGTCTTATCTCATCCAAACACTATGTTTTGCTGATATGGTAGTAGACCACAATATAGAGTTTTACTTTCCTTTTAATTTCCCACACAGCACCCGCTGAAACCATAAATGGCAACAGATTTCATTGAAACAAAGGAAAAACAAATTCTAATAAGACAAGCAGACATGTTAAGCATGGATCATTCTGTTGTGTTAATCTTTCAAGATTAAGTTATCTTGAAACTGTTCAAAGCCTGACCTCATCTATGCAGCAGCAGGTGCTGAGCCAAGTGAAATGGCTTCAGATGATTGATGCGTTTTCAATTAGTTTCAATGTGAGACCTTCACATGTCACTCTCCTTTTCTTATTAATGACATGCTGCGTTAATGCAGCTGTGTTAAAGAGCCTCAGAGTGAGCTGCGTAATTAATGTGCACAGTCTTGACGACATGAGACGACAGGAGTCATCTAACAGGAACTTTAGAGACTTGACTGAAGCCCCTCATGTCGTATTTAACTGCTTAGTTCATAGATTATTCATGGTGTATGTTCAAATTCTTTCCACACAACCTCAAATCAGCTGTAAAGTGAGTTCTAGTAAAATCACTTCAATTCTATTAAAATCAATAAAGTCCTGTAAATATTTGTACCACTCTTATGATGACTTGAACAGTTATCAGATTAGACATTTCAAATTCCTTTCATCTAACCTGTATTTTTTAATCAGTACTTTTAAAGCACACCTTTGAAAATTCTTATTGTTCCAGAGGTCTGTTTTTTAGTTCACAACAGAAACACAATGAGTCGAACTCTCTTTTTTTATGCCTTTTTTTCCTCCTCAATCAGCACAATACTGGACCAGTACTGGCCCTTTCCCAAAACACAATGCAGCAGCAGCATGCAGCTGTTTTGCCCTGGTCTAAAAATGTCTATCTGAATCCAGAGTTGATTAACTAAAGGTATGTATTTTATAACTTTTATGATCCCTGGACCAGAGCCGCAATGTGAAGGAGCCCTTAGAGTGTTTCCTGCCAGACAAAGACAAAATAACAACAGCGCTGCAGTCTCCCTTGTTTCAGACTTGTAAAACATTGAATCATATTCAAAATCCTAATAAAGACCAGTAAAACCCTTTGATGGCAAAGTGGCAGCCAAATTTAAAGATTTTACCACTCCTGCAACCACTTTCCTTTTTTATTCTCCCAAGACCAGGAGATTTAATTGGGGTTATAAACTGAGACAAAAAAAAGACAGTGAAACTGAAAAATATATATTTTAAACCCTGGGAAAAACTTCAAAGTAAAAAGAAAATGACCTAAATAGAACATTTATGCTCAGTATTAATTTAACCTTTTAGTTTTAAGTAACATATGTGTGTGTGTTTGTGGCCATGTCTTTGTTACCAACGTCCCCATAAGGAAATGTTCTCTTCTTGGGGTAGGGGTTAGATTTAGGATTTTAAAAAACATTTCTTAAAAAAAATGAAAACTAGAAAAAAAAGGACGTGGAATTTGTTTTTGAAACAATTCAGTTAATATAAAAATATACACTTTTACGTTTACAAATAACCTCTAAGTCTTGATTACTATGTTTAGTGTAAAGAAAATGTTTTGAACAAACTAAACTTTAACGCAGCACTAAGGAATTTACCAGTTGCACTTGCAGCTAGAGCGCTGACACCCTCTCTGTAGGTGGAAGACGAATACACCAGGTCTGCATTGGTTTTGTATCCTTTTTTTATGTGTGGTCTTGCCATATAGTAAACCCTAGATTTACTTTTAATGCCCTGTTTCAATTCAATTCATGTTTTTTTATTGCTTTTGTCTTCTGACCAAGGTTTTTCTTTACTTTTTTTTGTTTATTTTGCTGGCTCCAATGTGTCATACACCTCCAAAAAAATAAAAAAAGTTCTAAGATCATCTATAGGAAGTGCAGTGAGAGACTTGTGGTTACTGAAGCCAACTGCTTTTTTTTATTGGCCTACCTTAAATCTGTTCATCTTATCACAATAGCAAGAACAGGGCCACAGGGTCGGTAGCACAGAAAGTTGTAAGTTGGGTATTTTAACCAGAGCCATAACAGAACACTGAATGTCTCATAAGCACTTAGATTATCATCAGAGGGACTTCAAAAAGGATATATTGGGGTATAAATGTAACTAAGGCACAATCTCAATGTTCCCCTTACTTATTAACAACAGCCCTAAATCACTACCACTTATCTCATCTGCCTCTGCACTTCCTCAATCTTCAGCTGTTAGCTTCTGGAGGCTAGCCTTGGCCAGCTCTCGTCTGCCTCCAGTGTTCTTTTTGCATGGCAGACTACTCCAATCTACCGCTATGCTCTTCCTCTCTGGTCTAAAACTAGCGCTGGTAAGCCGGTGGCTCTCCACTTCTGGTGCTCGATCTGCCCAGCGTGCTTCTCCGATCTACTGCTGTCCTCCTTGTTTTTCCTCACTTGGTACCCTAGCTCCAGAGGGGAGCATACCATACCACCTCGTCTAGGTTCTGCAGCTTTTTCTGACAGTCCTCTTGCACTGTTTTACCACTGTCCCTGTCTGAGCTCCAGAACACCATCTCACTTTACCTCTGTTGTACCGGAAAATCTGGTGAACCCAGGGACACTGACGCAAACAGCTTTGTCTGGCTTTCAAAAGTAAAAAAAAGAACTCTGAGTTTCTCCATAGAATCCCTGTCCTCCATGTTTTCTGGGAATTTTTCTCTAGCCCTTTCTCAGCAAGTCAGCATCTGAGATCCCTTGCTCTGAAAGACTAAATGCATACCTGCTACCCCTAATTATGTCCACTACCCCTACATGCATGAACTGTCACATTATTACCCTCACAGGAACGTGCAAAATTTAAGGGTAGGGCAGAGAGGTAGGGCTAGGGGAAGTATTGGCATTGGCCCCTAGTGCTGTTTTAACTCCATACAGGGCTACTTGGTTTCCAGAGATTTAAAATTCAGGCATCTTTACTTGTTTCAGTAACAATTGCTTGTTCTTTCTGTTTTAATGAACAGTTTCAAATCTTATCTTTATTTTTTCATCAAATATGTAGAGCCCTATAGTTCCTAGACCGTAGAAAACATGAACTGGATCATCAAATTTAGAAAAAAAAATAAGAATGAAATTCACTACAAACCGTGGAATTTCACAGAATTTAAAGATAACTGTTAGTGTGGAAAGATACATATTAGTTTCAAAAATATTTTAGGCTGTATGTACCTCTCATAAGGTGGAAATATAAAGTTACATATCACACCACTTAGCAAAGAATTACATCAGCAATACCTTAACAAAGCTTTATAGTCTTAAACATTCAAATAAATTAGTAAAAGTCAGATGCAAGTTTGTTAAAATACATGTTCCTCAGTGTGCTAAATTATGATTTCAGTACATAACTCATGTGAAGCTCTCCATGAAGACTGAGGTTCACATTCTCCAATAAAAATGTCTCTGACAGATGTAGGAAAGAGCTCCAGCTTGTGATGGAAGATCATCATGGAAGTCTGTGAGAGGTTATACTGTTTGTAGGTTGCAGATATATTTTGGTTGTTAAATATAGAAATTTTCATTCACTCTGTAGTAGTAGGTTTAGAACCAAAAATGTGGAGTTGTTCAAATTCTCAAAAGTTGGAATTAACACAAAAAGAATAATAAATATTTAGAATAACATCTTATTTAGTATATTAACCTTTTTGATACTTAACTTACAGCTTTACTGGATAATGTAAGACATCGATTTTGGCATGCCTTGATTATTTATCATGGTTACACGTTCCTATATCCCTACCTTGGTACACAACATGTTTATCTTCTGCAATAGGTCGGCAGGTATGTTTGTTGAAGATTAGTGTTTCAAAACAGGAGGGATAATCTCAAAAACAAAAAGAAGATGGACAATTTTGTTGTTCTGTGTTTTCATGAGATTTGTATAGGGTAAAATGAGAAAAACCCTCTCATATTTAATAGGCACGAACATACATTTTTGTTGTTAAATTTCTTATCACAGTTTGTGGCTGACAACTAGTCAAAAAACATGACCACCTAAGATAATGTCAACAAAGGATTACGTGCAGGTCAGAGCATTTAGATCTACTCCTTCATGCAGCACTAAATATGGATTACACAGAGCACATCAACTACTAAATCATTTTAGCTAAACGGCTTTATCTAATCTTTCAAAACAAAATCCCAACTGTATAATCAAGCTTTTTAAATAATAAAGTTGAATCGCAATATAGTTAGGCCTTAAAATTTTGCAGTACCCAATTATTATATATAGTATTTACACTAAACTCAGTATATTAGCTTATGCAAGAGGTTTGAGTAAAGTCGGCTTTAAAGGGTAACTTCTTTATACTTTGTAGCTGTGCAAGGCTCATTTAATTTGTCATTTTTGAAAACATTCATTCCAAAAAAACACATTAAAATACAAAACCATACCTTTAAGATCTTTTCACTCTGAGACTGGTTTCATAAATCATAGACTTTGGTCTCCCAAACAGCTAAATCCATGTTGGGTTAACACCTCAAAGATGACAGAACCCTTTTCCAGACACAACAAATCGGTTCTCAGTTTGGACAGGACCTAAATAAGGAATTGGTGTGTACCTACTTGTCTTTTTGAAACAATTTAATTTTAGCCGTATCAAAGGGTTTCGCGTAGAAATGGTCTATAATAGGTCAGACTTCCATATTCTAGTCCCAACGTTTCCTATCAATTTGAATCCTAAATTTTGCTTTGTTTAGCCAGTGAGAAGAGGATCTGCTGTTGTGCTTTTGATCATTGTTATGCAAAAGGACGTACCTACCAAAGGTTTACATGTTCACTGCAGATTTTCATATAGGTCTTTGATTTTTCAGGAGGAACTGTATGAAAGTTTTTTGTGTTCCTTCTAGTCATCACTTGTTTCTCCATTAGACTTTGAATATGGATGGGATATTTGAAAAATGAATGCTGTTAAACAAAGCAAGATGAAAGCCGTAGTGCTTTATGAGGTTCTGAGTTTTGTTTTGACATAGATTAGTGTTTTAATTGGAGTAATTTTGGTATTCCAGTCAGTCTTGAGAAGGTTCTCTACATTCCTGGTTTTCATTAGAAGATAATTGCTCTCAGTGTGGTCTATTTTAAATTTCTAGGCCTTCAAAATTTCTTTAAAACACTTGAAATTGTTTCTTATTTTAGACATACTAAGCATTCTGTGCTTGTTTCTGAGTTGTTTCAAATTAACTTCTAGTTTTCAGGTTATGTTTTAGTAATTATTTGATTTCTCAACTCTGGCAAGAACCAGGCCTGTATGGGATTTAATAAATGAGGGAATTATGATTACTCATAAGGCCAAGCTGGTTTGGATATTACTTTTTCTTTAATCAATTATGAATTAACAATGAACTGTCTTTTTTAAAGAAAATTTTTAAATAAATTAATAAAAAATGATCAAAATAACAATAACATAAATACTAGAATTTGTTTACCAGTTATTATCTTATAATTCACCCAAGTTATGTTTTGATGTAAATGAAATTGCGAGGGTCATACCACAACAGTAATCTTCTGTTTATAAAAAAATATTTCTTATTAAATATTATAGGGCAAGTCCAAATTACAAAGACGTACTAGTAATTTTCAATAAGGGGATCGGAATATTTCTACCTGCTACAAACAACAACATTTTTACATTCTAATCAGTTTGCAATATGTGCCTAAACAAGGGCAGTCAAGTTTGTTTTCATATAAACAAACATGCTCCACATTTATAATCTTATTTAAAATGTCAGAAGAAATTTCATGTATGTTTTCTAAGCATTGTAGTATTAATAATGAAGTAAAGACAGGATAAGCTGAATAGCTGCATGCTATATACAAGAAGAAACAATAGAGTTAAGCTCTAATATCCTAACGAATTCCCAACTGTCCTTTTATTTGTCTATCATGAAAACAAGGGTGACTTGGTAGCAACTGATCATCGACTTTAACTACTCAATCTAAGTCATGCTATTAGAGATTACATTATTGTCAGAGAACTAGAATATGAAAGATTAAAAAAGGACAGATGCGCCAAATGAAAGCACATATGTATTCTCATTGCACAATGCTGTCGCAGATTAATTCCCCGAGAGACACCTAAGATCTGATTCTGCACTGGACACCCTCTCTGATGAGACAGACGGCTACGTAATGCGATCAAGACTTAAGGTCTTCCAGGGATTCCCTGCTCTAAAATCTTCTCTGGGTCTGTTTGTTTAAAATTCAATAAATCAGCTTTAATTTTGGTTTACATGGCATACATGTATAAACTGCACAGCAGTGAAATTTATTAATGAAGCCGTAGCAGCACAACAAACTCATGATGCGACATGTACAACAGTTTTAAGTTTATAGAGTGATACAAAACAAAAGCAGGGAGAAATGCAAATGTTCAATGTTAGGTTTCTACTTAGGAAGCTCTTAAGTAGAATATTTTTTTTATCACACTGGAATATAACAAAATATTGGAATAACTTAAATATCAAAGAGAATGTGGTAAACAAACAAACCTGGCCGGGATGACCTAGCTTTATCATGAATTGCCTGTGATGCTTCACACTTTTTTAGTCTTGATTTTCCTATGCACATCCAGGCCATATTTCTGTGTGACCCATACAATGAAGCAAGTACTTAAACAAAGCCCATCTGACAACATAAAGTGGGTTGGAAGATTTTACAAACACAAATAGAACAACAAGAGAACAAATACTGACTCCATGTCTTCAACCAATGCCCAGCCAATTCAGCGATGGGCCTAAAGATGTTGAAATTATGAAGATAAACATTTTTCTTTGTTTTACGAACATAGCAATGTTATTTTGATTTATCTGAATAACTTGTATCCAGGTTGAAGAACCACCAAGATATCAAGCAAACTGAGCAAGTACTAAGAACCTTCCTCTCAAAGCAAATATTTGACTAGAATAGAGTGGTTCTCACTCAGTCCACCTGATACATGTGACTAAGTCATGAAACCAAGACTGATCCAGTCGCTCTGTACATCACATGGAGATGGTCAAGGTTATGATGAGGTGAAGACACCAGCAGCTCCAGAGTAACTGTGAATAAGCCAACAGTTCAGTTTCAGTAACACTGTCTCTGGAATATCAAGGTTGTTCCAGTTTTACAGGGTAATGGATCGTGATTTCATGTTAGAATTTATTTTATTTAGTTATGTATTCATTTTTTGGGGATATTTGTTATGATGCTCAACCTTAGTAACCTTAGTTTTTTTACTACTCATTTACATTTTAAAACCTGAAATATTACTCCAGATACTTCCAGCTGGATTGGAAGGAGACATCGAGGATTTAGAACAGGAGCAAGGAGAAGAGAGAGGAGGAGAACAGACAAACATGTAATAAACAACTAAAGCTCTTCTGTATAAAATCCAAAACATATTAATATGAAGACAGTTGTGTGTTCTACTGAGAGTTGTTCAATCAGAATGAAATCTGGACAGAGTCAATGAACTTAACACAGTCTTCATTAGGATCAATTTAGGTACAAACTCAATATCCTTCTCTTCTGCCCACAGTAAAACAAACACCCCAATCTCCTTTGACCCAAAGCTTCCCTCTCATGCCTTAAATGAATTATCTTCCACATCTTCTAATTCACCTAAAGCTTCTATGCATATGTTCTCGACCAAATCAGAAGATGGTGCTGCTCTCTCTGTCTGTCTTTAGAGTCAAGTGAAGAGGCAAATGGAGAGACTAAATTGTAAAAAGGCACTAGATCTTAATGATGTAAGCAGTAGAGTCTTGAAGGCCTGTGCAGACCAGCTCTTTGGGATTTTGCAGCACCTCATAACCCTTAGCCTGACCCAGCAAACGTTTCCAGTGATATGGATGGCCTGCTGCCTTGTTGAAGTAACAACAAAGCTGAGCCAAAAGCCTTCAATCAACACAGACCTGTTGCCCTGACATCCCACATAATGGAGGTCCCAGACATACTATTGATCCACCTGAGCAACCAAAAAGGCTATTATCTGGACTCCCTGCATTTTGCTTATTGTTGTGGGGTTGGAGTTGAAGATACACCTCCTTCAACAAACCCACTGTCCTCTGGAAAACGTAGTTACCACTGTTGGGATCACGTTCTTTGATGTATTCAGTGTATTCAACATGATTCTGCCTGGTTTACCTTGTCAGAAACCACAGACAGATTGAGTTAAGGCATCAAAACTTGCCTGGATCACAGACTACCTGACAAACAGACCACAGTTTGGGAAACCAAGGGGTCACCTGTCTAATCAGGTAGTCAGGATCAAAGTAGCACAACAGGTAGTAGTTGTTGCAACATTTCTTTTTACTATGTACAAATCTAACTTCCAGTAAAAGACAGTCCTGCCATCTGCAGAAAATGTCTCAACAGTTGTTCAATCAACAAGAAGCTGAGTACAGGAAGCTGGTGAACCGCTTTGTGAAGATTGGGGGGAAACAGATTTCAGAAGAAACAGAAGCAAGTCAAAAATTATGAACATCATGGGAGAGGGAGTAAAAGTTGTGGCGAAGAGCAATGACATTAAGAAGCTCAACAAGTTATTAGAAGAGAAGCCATCTCTATTCTTGCAATCTTTAGACCCTATAGATTATTCACAAAGAGTATTCCTTATGAAATGAGCAATATGGGCAACAGTGAACATCCTCTTCAGAAGATTGTTGAACATGAACAGAGTCTCTTCAGTCTAAGGCTTCTCTAAATCCAGATCTAGTAAAAGACAAGACTGCTACAGATGATCCTTCCAACCTACAGCTATCAACACATATAACAAAAAACGAAACCTTTTGAGTTACTACAAAATTTTATTTCTTCAAGGATTTTTTAAATTAAATTGAATTACGGCTGCAATACCCCTTATTTTACCACTATAAGAGGGCATTATACATTTGATGAAGGGTAAGTTTTCCTCTGACAAGATGTTATACTTAATATTTCTCATACATCAAACCCTTTTGGCTTTTGAAGTAGTTCATCGAGTAAAATTAGCCCAGAATAATTTTATTTGTCACAAACAAAATCCATATTTCTTCCCAGTATTAACAGCTAACAGCTTTGACAAATCATAAAGATAAGCTTTAGGAATTTCTTTGTTACATACTTGTAAGATGTACATTAGTAAGCAGGAATGTTTATAATTTTTCAGATTTAAATTTTTTCTGTCAGGGCACTGGCACTGTCAGGGCCTCTCTTTGGTCAGTATTTGTTATGAGAACGTTCAGAAGAATCTGTCTTCATTGTATTTCTTATGGAAAATACCAGAATCTGCCTGTCAGAGAAAATACAAACAAAAATTGGGCCGTAAAAGCTTAACGAAAGCATTTCTAAAGGTATTGGAGAATTAAATTGCTCATCCCCCAAATGTAACTCCGTGAGCCTTAAGATGTTTTTTCTATTAAGTTAAAACAGGTTTGAAAAAGGTGAAATTTATATATAAAAAAACACAAAATAAAATTTTATGACAGAAATATCTAAAAATGTAATCCTGTCTTCTTGCATTATTTTCATCCTTCAAATAAAAACCACACCCATTATAGCCATTGATGAGGGCTACAGAATAGTTTGATAAGTTGGATAAGCAAAAATTAACAGACATTTTCAACATTAGCTGGTGTTTGGATGCTGTCATTCTGACTCTGTGCTTCAATAAGAAGACAGGACAAAGTGATGCTGCTGGTGTCAGATTTAATTCAAGTTGAAAGTGAAGCCTTGATATCAGTGAATGTATATTTCCTCTATGAATAGGAAGGATGAAGGATTGGTGGCTAACTGAGACAAGGTGCAGAGAGGAGGTCAACACGCGCCCGGGGGTTACCTTAGGTTAGAAAACGTCAAAGGAATCCAGATCTAAAGATGAATTTCTTTACCGCAGAGCCGAACAGGCCCTCAGGGGCCACTCTCACTTCATCTCAGGATCACTCTCATTCATCCGTTAAGGAGAATGAGATGATTGAGGCTGTCCAAACCGATAGTCCGGAGAGGATTTAAGAGAATTCAATGAGAATGAAGAAGAGGAATGAACTGTAACAATCAGAGGATTAATTCTGTCATTGATAAATGGAGCTGCCTGAAGTTTTATCTGTGGTTCATTAACATTGTTGCTGATTTTCAGCAAAATATCTAGCGACATGAATGTGACATTATTATGCAGCACCCTGCATAATTTTTGACCTCACTGATCAGGATTTGTAAAAAGCCTTAAGATAAATGTATTTGTTCAGGCAGCTTAAACTAAAAGATTTAATATAATGAAATAAAACGTATATTTTGAACACATTTATGATGAATGGGAAATTTCCAGATGTATTTTTATTTGTTGACCTAACATAACATATACCATAATACTATGTCTTACATTTTTTCAACAATAGACCTGTTGTCAGTTGTCAATCCTGTCTTATATGCCAAATTTTATGGAACTGCTCAATCAAACACTGTATTCCAGTTACAATATTGGTTATTTGCCTGTTGTTTAAGAACTTTAAAAGACATGATTCTTCTACATAGGAAATAAAAAGCATTACTAACCCATCAATTTAACCTGATACCGTACCTAGTTGCAGTTCCACAAAAGATAGTCTAGTACTGATTTCTGTTTTTCCTTTTGGCATTTTTTTTTGAAAATTTCTGATCACATATCGTATTTAGCACACATGGGCACCATTTCTACACAAAAAAAACACAAGTCATTTACTGCGTCAATGACACAGTGAAAATATAGCTTAATCTCAAAAATCTTTATCTGAACTTTTCAAAAACATTAGAAGTAATGGGGCCTGGTGTTTTACAAAACATACATTTTATCATTGAACCAAAGGATACAACAAACGACATAGAGATACCAAAATCAAACTATCGCCAATACACAGTCGCTTTACTCACCTCAGTATTCTAGATGCTGTAAATCAAAAGCTTATCATCTGTTTATTCTGCTAATAGGCATCAGATCTCTTTGGGGCGTTTTGAGGTCGTTCCCAGATGGTCAGTTGATTCTTCAATAAAAGAATGTGTAGAAAGCAAGACAGTAATGTAGTGTCCACAGTAAAGACACAGCACTCAACTAACTTCTACATGACTGAAAACAGTATATA